>JAVJIF010009604.1:0-191462 GCA_038442645.1 Agave tequilana
AAGAGGGTCAATCACCAATAATATTTGGTAGAGTCTAACTGCAAGGGTCTACGGTCACAGATTCGAGTTCAGACTCACAGCTCGCAAATTTCCCATTATGCACGATAAGCACATCTATGATGAGGAAAACGGGATACAGCCTGCAGCGTGGGAATGGCCTGAATTTCAGAAAAGGAAGACGTGATTTTCTGCGTAATTTTGTGTTAAAAGGAAAACAAGCAAATTATTATGATAACACACGTAGGGGGTTGGGATACGTTACACCTCCACCACCTGAAAAGGTTCAATCCAAAGATAACAAACCAATCCCATCACGCTCTGCCTCTTCCTCCGAATGGGACTCGGACGTAGTGTAGGAACATTGTTCGAGAATCTCATCGTTAATATAACTTCAAGTAGCTAATCCGTGCCAGCGGAAGCTACTGATGTTGAACCATAGGCTCAGCAATTGGATTTTCAGTGGGAAGGCGATTCGAACAAAGCCCACCTACTGAAGACAAGGTGATTCAGGTTAACTTGAGTAGTCAAGATCACCCTAAACCCATCTTTATAAGTGAAGGCTTATCACTTACGAAAAAGGAAGAATTGATACTACTCATAAGAAAGGATATCGATGTCTTCGCATGGAACTATAAGGATATGCCCGGACTTAATCCATAAGTAGCCATGCATCGTCTGAATATCAAGCCTGACATCAAGCCAGTCAAACAACGACGACGACGGGTTTTGCCCAAACATTATGAAAGCTATTGAGGCCGAAGTTTATAAACTCATCGCGTGTGGTTTCATATGGGAGGAACAGCATCCAGACTGGGTTGCTAATATTGTTCCTATTCTTAAGAAGAATGAAAAAATTCGGATCTGTATTGTATATTACGATCTCAATACAGCTTGTCCTAAAGACGAATTCTCATTGCCCATCACCGATATCATGATTGATAATACCTGCAGATTCGAAAGAATGTCTTTCATGGACGGCTTTTCAGGGTATAACCATATTAAGTGTATCCAGAGGATAAGAAACATACTTCATTCTGGACACCGTGGGGGGATATTGCTATACCGTGATGCCCTTTGGATTAAGAACGCGGGAGCAACTTATCAGCAGGCGATTAGTATAATTTTTTGTGACCATCTCCAAAAGACGATAGAATGTTATATCGATGACATTGCTGTAAAAGTCACGGTAAGAATGACCATCTTTGTGACTTGAGAACGATGTTCGACATAATGCGGGCCCATCGACTGAAGATGAATCCGACAAAACCTTCTGGGGGTTTCGAGTGGCAAGTTTCCAGGATTCATTGTTACATCAAAAGGAGATCATCTTAACCCAGACAAAGTCAAAGCCATTCAGAGCATGCATCCACCTAAGAATCTCAAAGAACTTAGGGGTCTGTAAGGTAGACTGGCTTATATCAAAGATTCATTGCAAATTTCTCAGGCCGCTGTCAACCGTTCACCTGACTCATGAAAAAGGGTGTCTCTTTTGTATGGGATCAAGCCTGTCAAGAAGCTTGCGAGGATATCAAAAGATACCTCACTAAACCTCCAGTCTTAGTAGCTCCCACATCAGAAAACTTTCCTGCTTATATGAAAGCTATGGACCATTTCTCGGTGCTCTGCTTGCTCGAAAAGATGATAATGGTCATGAACAGGCTATTTATTATCTGAACAGGACTCTGATAGGGCAGAATCTCGCTATAACCCTATTGAGAAGGAATGCTTAGCTCTTGTCTTTGCTATTCAGAAGACACGACATTATTTGGTCGGCCAAACCATACATGTCATTTTTAGAGTGTGAACCCTTTGCGTCTCCTCATGACGAAACCAGGATCACTAAATTTAAGATTAGCTAAGTGGGTCCTCCTTTTGTCTCAGTACGACATGCTCTTTGTCCTTCAGAAGGCTGTTAAAAGTGAGGTGCTTGCAGATTTCTTGGCTGCTCATCCGGTTCCGGAAAGCTCAAAATTTCACGAAGATATTCCAGATGGGATCTTCGAATCTAATATAACTTTAGAGGATGAATTATAGCAGATGTTCTTCGATGGAGCATCACGAATAGGCCATAACGGCAAGATCATTGCTGGTGTGGGGATTGTATTTATCTCACCACAAACTCGTGTCCTTCCTAGGGCATTTTCATTGACGGAATCATGTTCCAACAATGTGGCAGAATACAATGCTCTACTCATTGGTCTTTAGCTCGCCCATGAAATGGGGGTATGCTACATTGAGGCTTATGGTGATTCAAAACTGATTATCAGTCAGATTAAAGGCGAATATGAGGTCCGTCACGGAGACTTGGTACCTTATTATCATGCAGTCATCAAAATGGCTAATTTATTTGATAGGTTTTACATCGGTCACGTGTCTCGATCCCAGAATACTAGGACCAAGCTCTGGCTGCACTAGCAGCAACGTTAGCCTTACCAATTGACACAAAAATATCACTTACAGTAGCTGCTCGACACCTTGCTTGTCCTAAACATGTGTTGAAAACCAAGGAGGTATATAGCGTCTCGACGGATTTTGAACCGAAGATTGGTGATTTCCCTTCATTGACTATGCTTTGCATGGTTTACTGCCGGATAACCCTAAAGAAGCGGCGTCTATCCGACGAAGATCTCTTCATTTTTACTATAATCTAATAGTAAAGACACTCTACTGTCGCTCATATGACGGTATTCTCCTCCGTTGCCTTTCTAATTCAGAGGCACAAAAAGTGCTTAAAGAAGCACACGACGACATATGCGAAGCTCATCAGCCAGGTCTGAAACTCAAGGACCGATTGCACAGGTTTGGATATTATTGGCTGACCATGATAGCCGATGCCATCCAGTATGCACGAAGGTGTAAAGCCTGCCAAATCTATGCGGACTTCATACATCAGCCTCCTGAGTTGCTCCATCCAACTGTTGCTTCGTGGCCATTTGAAGCATGGGGAATCGATGTCATTGGGCCGATCAGCCCCTCTTCAACAAAAAGTCACCGGTTTATCTTAGCGATAACCGATTACTTTTCAAAGTGGGCAGAGGCCATATCGCTTGTGGAAGTTAAAACTTCTAATGTGGTTAATTTTATCAAACA
Organism: Agave tequilana; assembly: GCA_038442645.1. NCBI lineage: Eukaryota > Viridiplantae > Streptophyta > Magnoliopsida > Asparagales > Asparagaceae > Agave > Agave tequilana. The sequence continues at coordinate 3,091 of JAVJIF010009604.1, forward strand.
CCATGTCATCCATCGATTTAGTGTCCCTAAGCGGAGCACCCATGATAACGGTCCACAGTTTGTGAGCCAGGTATTCTACCGTTTTGTGACAGGCACTGGATTCAGAATGTGGAATCAATTACTTATAATCCTGCCGCTAATGGCTTGGCAGAAGCATTCAACAAAATAATTATTAAGTTACTCAAAAAATTCATTTCATCAAATAAGCGAGACTGGAATGAGAAGCTTAGTGAATGTCTTTAGGCCTACCAAACCACAGTTCGGACCCCGACAGGCAATTCACCTTTTCTCCTGGTATACGGGTGCGAATCAGTCATACCGTTAGAAATCCAGATGCCGTCATTACGAATTGCCTTGATGACCAGAATGACAAAGGAGGATAATGATCAGTTACGTCTTCGAGAGCTCGAAGCCCTGGATGAGAAGCGATTACAGGCCCAACAACATATTGAGTTGTATCAAGCGCGAATCTCGAAGGCCTTCAATAAGAAGGTCAAGCAAAGGGTCTTTCAGAAAGGAGAGTTGGTTATGGTCGTCAGACGACCGATGATCATGACGCACAAAACCAAAGGCAAATTTCAACCCAAATGGGAAGGACCGTTTGTGATAAAAACGGTCTATTCCTTATGACTTAGGCGGAGAGACTTACTCATGATGCCAATCAACGACAAGTTCTAAAGAAGTATTATCCTTGATAAGATCCTTCTCATGAGCAAGTTAAAATTACACCTCTGATCAAGACCTTCATCGAGCCAATCGAACACCGGTTGTATCAAAGAAGAATCAAGTTACGAATTCACTGTTAGCTAGTTTCGAGTCGATCGAACGCCTTTGACATTGAAGAAGAGAACAAGGCAGATGGCTTATTTAGCCTTGCTTTTCTATGTATAATGGTGTCAAACCTCCTTGCTCTGGTTCGATCGATCAAAGCTCGACCCAACGATAAAAGGTCTGACCAAACAAATGAGTTTATTTGATGACTTATCAAGCCGAACTCATTGGAGAAGGTTCATGACGTATTCTCTTACAGAACCTTTCCACGGTTTCCACGTTAATATCAAGAACGTGGCAACTGACCAAATGGTAACCGATCGAATCAAAAACCAAAGGAGTTTAGCTGATGACTGGGCAAGCTGAACTCACTGAGAAAGGTTCGTGACACATCCTGATGCAGAATCTTTCTAATATGAAAAATAAGATAAGGGTTGACAGAGAGTCCACAAAGAATGATAATCTTCAGATCAAGATCTCACGGAATTTGTGTCTACTCCTTTAATCCCAACTCACCCCCAGAGTGAAAACCAAGAGGAAGCATCAAGTTACTCGAGGTAACAAAAACAATCCAATGCCTCTAGCGGCTAAGGATAGAGGAAAATGTGGCCTTTAAGCCCAACATAAGTTCTTGACAACTCATCATGCTGAGAGGAATAGCATGGCTAGCTCGACTCAAACGGTAGTTGGTAATGCATATCAAATCCGTTGACAGCTGAGGATTTGCTAAAAATCCTAAGGGACCTGTTTCCATTTGATTCCCTCTCAAAATCAGTTACCAATTCTCATCCATGGAATGGTAAGACCACATAGAAAGATATTCATATCCCTTGCGAAATGATGAGTCAACCTATCATGTTAACACTAAACCTCTGATAGTGAGACTCTGGCCTATTTCCCGATGTATAAAACTAACGTCCCTGCGAATTTTGTCAACATCTCTAGTGAATAAACTCTGCTTATCATTCGCTTCAAAAGAATAACAGATCCACTCAAATTACTGTTATATTCAAACACCTCAACAGTAAATGAATCCTTGTCAAGTAACATCACACCTTTGTGACAAGTTACCTTACAAATCCCCACGGAGTTCTCTGACCCCACGGAATTCTCTGACATATAAATCTTTCATGAGATTCATATTTCTTAGCTCCCCAGCGAGTCTCTAGTAGACTCTTTTCAAAGTCTATTATTCCCGCTCAGTCCCCAATTGACTTCTTGGTGTCACGTTAACAATACACCTCTGACAATTTCTTCCAAAAATATCCAAAGGAGATATCAATTTTCCACGGGATTTATAATCAAATCCTGTTTTCCCGATGGGATTATTTCTTTCACCGTATGTCTAGCTTCTCACCTCTGAACGGTAAAAATCCTGAAGTTGGTAGTTTCTCAATCGGTTATGTCCATATTACCTCTGAACCAACAGATAATCAAGTCTCATCTTTCAGTCCAATAGGGACTATTCCTTAGCTGTTATGTCCAGTTCGCCACCTCTGAATGGCAGGGTTTTGAGTCTAGCAATTCTCAATCGGTTATGTCCATATCATCTCTGAACCGATGGATACCTAGATCTCTCTTCTTATGGCACTTCAACTGTCATGTCCAGTTCGCCACCTCTGAACAGATAAGTCCACAACTTTGTCCTCCTTCCCTCTATCAAGGTCAGGAGTTCTTACTGTCGTGTTAATACGACTACCTCTGAACAGTGAATTGTGAGCCTGATATCTCTTAGTTGGTCATGTCCATATTACCTCTGAACTGACGGGTGCCTAGATCTAATTCACCCTTGCAGTCCCTAATGGGCTAGCTGCTAAGTTAATGCGACTACCTCTAGCAGCGGATTCGAAGTTTAGTGTGTCTTAGTCTATCATGTCCAGTATATCACCTCTGAATAGACGGGTCTCTAAAATTGGATTCACCTTCATTTTGTCATCATGTCCAGATTATCACGTCTAAATGACAAAGTTTCGAGCTTGGTGGCTTCTCATTTGGTTATGTCCAGTTCATCACCTCTGAACCGACAGATAGCCCGTCTCTCCCTTTTCGCTTACTGTTATGTCCAGTTCGTCACCTCTGAACAGTAAACACTCCGAATTTGGTAATATCTAATCGGTTATGTCTAGTTTGTCACCTCTAAACCGATGAATATCCAATCTCACTTTCTTTGTCAAATAGGAATTATCACAGGTTGTGGCGTCTAATTCATCATAACCTATTCATAAATCCGATGATCTTTAATCTGTACGTTAATATTTACCTCTGAACAGTAAAGATCGTCAAGCTCATTGCTTCCATCCTCATCTCAATATGATTTGAGTCGAGACATTTCTCAAATTTGTAACTAGTCCTATCAGTTTATCACCTCTGATTAGATTAGTTATACCATTATTTCCTTTCCTTTTTGAGAATTGTAGTACAACTTGAAAGTAAGAATTACAAATTCAGAAGATAAAACAAGTTGAAAATACAACAAAGAAGTCAAATAAAATTACTTTTATTGATTCCAAAAGAGGGATGCATGGATACATGGATTACAAGTTATGAGGGTGCTTCGAAAAACTTGATCCGTTCTTCAAGGATGGCAACCTATTCTTCCTCTCCTCAGCAGCTCTGATGAATGCCTGTGACCTTAACTCGGCCTCATTAAAGCTCGTTGTCTGGGACAGACGAGCCATAATTTCAGCCAAAGTTGCCCTCTGTGCTAGCTCGTATTGCAGGACTTCGTCATTTTGAGCTTTAAGCTGCTCTAGCCGAGCGATCTCCTCAAGACGCACCGGTTCAACCTTGGATAAAAGAAGATTGGCTTTCTTGATCATTTCCTTGACCTTTTCAATCTTATCCTCAGCGTCGAGAAGAGCACTATTAGAAGCATCTATGGCATCTCCAATTTCTACTTTCCTTGTCTCCAAGGATTTTAAATCTGAAGATATTGCCTTAGCTGATTCCTATGCTGCAAGATGAGCTTCACGCATATGAGCAGTAAGGTGTTCAAGCTATTCATTAACCGAGGAGTCCAAATCTGAATTGCTGAGACGGCGCCATTCATCTACATCTCTCTCAAGCCTCTCCATCAGAAGCTCCAATGTGGCAGCTTGGTCATCCCCTCCAAAGTCCCGAATGCTGTCAATACTTCGAGAGAGGACCACCTTCAAAGCAGAGAATGAGGTAGTCGAGCCCTTCAAGACCAAAGTAACAGATCACTTTAAGCCCTTATAAAAGTTGTCAATTAGCTCAGCCACAAATTCTTTCTTGGCTTCAACTACCCCTGGTGAACGAGTGGCCCATGAAGGCAAAACTTCTACCGGTTTCATTGACATAACATTAGAGGAGATGGCAGAAGCGCTGGCTGGAGAAATATGAGGGATCGCCGGTGATCTCGGAGGAGTCCTCATTGAAACCAGTACACTAACCACAATGGAAGTAGGGCTAGTGACTATTTCAGGAAGAGCTGGCTCAACAACCAGTGTCGGGGACGTAGGGCTGGTAATTACCTTCAGCTCCCTGGTTGTCAGGATAGGCAGAGTTAGCGAAACCACTAGCGTCTCACTTACTGATGTAGTTAGAAGTGAGATTGGTTCTGTAATCCCTGTCCCCTTAGCCTCTTCAGTTCCATTGGCCGGTTCTGGCTGATAAGATGGCAGGTCGTGATATAAGGCATCTAATTCGGCAGCATCTGTTGTGGTCGAAGTACTTGCTTCACCCCTGATTCCCTCAGGAAGATTAGCTGGCTCCCTTGAAGCCGATGCACTCAAAGGTGGAACATCTGTGGCAAGACTTTATTAAGCCGGGCATGACAAATAATGGAAGAAAATTATTTACAAAAGATAAAAATATTACCAAGAAGCGATACCGCCTCAATTGCCTCAGCCGCAGTCTCTTCCTGAACTTCCTCGGCGATAGCGTCAATTTCGCCGAGCTCCATAGGAAAATTTTTGGTAGATGCAGGAGGGACGGCTGGCTCACCTTCACTCGCTGAAGCCTCTGTGGTCCATCCTATAGAGCTGGAGGCCATGGGACTTCCTTTTGAGGTCCCAGCACCCGAAGGACCAACGTCAGCCGCGTCACCTCCAGAGTCTTCTGAGACGACGAAGTAGCTAGTCGCATCACCTTCTTTATAAGTGAACAGGAGATCATAATAATCCACCTTTTCTCCTGCAACCTTGGCTCATGGTTCTCTTGCCATCTCAGTTCCTGAATCATAGGATAAATGAATGAGCTGTATGAAATATATAAGTATATGTCGCAAGAATAGAACTGATCTTACTTAGGTCAGGAGCAGTTTTATTCAACAATCTGCCTCGGAGCCGATAGATTAATAACTAACAGAGCAGGAGGAGGAAGCACTGCGGCTGATTCACCCTCTGCAATAACGGTGGGAGTGTAGCGACGAGGCTTCTTCACTACCCTCTTCCTGCAAGATCCACCCTGCCGTTTTCGTTTGAAGTAAACATCGAAATCTGCTTCTTCCACTTCCTCTACGTCCACATCTCCCATGGGGGCCGTGCTTACCCCACCAGGAGCATCTGGTGGAGCCTTAACACCCGTATTTCCTTCAAAGTGGGACTTTCTGCGTCTGAAGCCCCACTATCAACAGTAGCGACGAACTCTCCGAGGCTAGCACACGGACCCTCCTGCCCTCGCCTCTCTCGGTGACTTTCCGCTTCAGCTGCCGAGAGATCAACTTCACGCCAAAAGAGTTAATAAAAAACTCAGTTGGAGTGGAGTTTGAAGTTCTGTATCACTGGCAGAACCCCGAAGTTGTCAAAAGGTTCGGAGTCCTCAGCGGCACGCACAGCTGCGCCTCAGTACAGCCAGCAGTGAAGAACCGCTAGGCACGAGCACATCAATAAGGCTCCCCATGAAGGCCAGGCTGGTGTTCGGCTTGCCTACAGATAGTTGATCATACCCGAACTGACGAGCAAACCGACTCGGGACATAAGGCTCCAAAAAGCAGGTATCACCGCTCCTATACACCAGATGGGATCGGATGCTAACCAGCCATTCAAAGATCCCCCGGCTCAGCGACGTCTGCCCATCTCCTACATCCTTGAATTCTTTGCCATAGCCTGCGCCATGAATGTAGGGAAAGCAGCGGAAAAGGCTGAAAACGTCACACCGGCACAGCAGCTTGCGAATCGCGGCCACATAAGTCAATAACCGTGAACATCCCTCAAACCAACGGAGAAGCGCCATTCGGACACCTTCTGGAGGCTCCTTACCAGCTTGGATAATGGAAGAGCAGTTAAGGGTGAACCATGCCGTCAAATAGGTATATGGCAAACTGATCCTGGGGTTTGGCCCGTCACGAGGCAAGATAGTGCTTTTTCCTCTTTTTGTTATCAGTGGCCTACAGAAAGCCTCCGTCAACGCACGAAGGCCCCACTGAATACAACACACCATTGTCAGGAGGAGTCCAAGGGAATGACCATGGACTAGACGAACGACTAGTAATAAGACAGTCGAAAGAATGACGTTGCCAGAAGGAGATGGCACCACACATCTCTTCAACCAAACCGATAAAAAATCAGTCAAAAGTGCCTTCCGGGACATCGGTCGACGAGCCTGGTGATGGAAACTCTGGAGAATGTCACCTTTATCATAGGGTCTGTCATCTTCTTCCAAAATCATATCCCCTGGAAGTGTTCTTGCATCCTCTGAAAAATGTCCTCATCTGCAACCCTGCAGTGAGCCGCTTCAGGAGCATCTTCAAAGTTAAGGAATAAATAATTCCCCCAGCTCTTCGAACTGCATGAAGCTCCCTTATGGCTCCCATGCATACTCGAGCAGATGTAGAGATGGCACATCAATTCCCAGTAAGTCTCGAACAAAGCGGACTCCCGCTTCTTCAGAAGTGCCAATTCTGCCTCGCATGGGAAATATTCTTCATAAGGGAGAGATCCCAAGGGTAGAGCAGAGACTTCCCACATCTCATGCAAAGGCATGCCCAATTCGCCTACAGGGGTGAAGAAAGTCCCTGTAGCTGGACAGTATAACTCAAAGATGGCATAAAAGTTCACTACGCTCATCTGGATGCCGTAACAGGTTGCCCTGACAGCCTCGTAGAGTCCCAGCCTCTCCAAATCCTCTTCAAAATGGGCCAAGACATATAAGGTCAAGTCCCTCTACCAGGCCTTGGGGGATGAATCCATCCAGGAGTCCTGAAATCAGTGGCTGGATAATTGCCATGAGATTTTAAGAACTGGTTTCCAAAAGTTTGAGCCACGGCGGGATTTTCCCCCACGGGATATCTGGGAGAACATTCCAGGGTGGAGACCCAATATGCAGCGAGGAGCACCCGCCCTTGTATAGTCGGGAGAAGGAGCTATCAATTTCCCCATGTGAACGGAATCAGTAGTCCAAGTCACTTGCCACTTCATCTTCTGAATCCTCGTCACACATTGGAAGAAAGACAGCGAAAAATGACGCTTGCTAGATGGGAGATAATACTTCTCGCCGTCTAGATGAAAAATTCACTGCCCTTCTCCAGCTAGCAGCTGATGATCGATATCTGGCGCTGCAACCCCAAACATGAAGCCGGGCTTCCGGTAGATTTTTCGGTCACAATCCTCGAGGGGAGCAGTAGTTAAGATGCTCCTCATAGTACGCTGATCTCCAGCGTAAATAAGGGCATCCCAATCAGGAGCGCTCCACTCGCTGAATAATAAGGCTTGCCCCTGGAATTGCAAGCTAACATTACCGTTCAGTCCCTTACTGTTCCAAAGAGACTGTTCAAAGGACCCGAAGTATAGTGAACTACAACAACAAGAAGAAAACTATATTAGTTCATTGACTGAAGAAAAAAAAAAGCTATAGCAAAAAGAAAATTGTCAAGGCATAGCTTCGCTCTCCGAGCGAAGCTAGCCCAGCATTAGCTTCGCCCTGAGGCTCAGCTCCACATCCTGCACAAAGGCAAAGTGCAGAAGATCCTTAATGTTAGCTTCGCTCCGGAAGCTTAGCTTCGCGTTCTATCGCTGAACAGAACGCGAAAAAGCCCCAAGGGCTAACTTCGCAAGAAAGGCACTTGTGCCTAGCTGTGCTTCTAGGGCTAGCTTCGCATCCTGTCATTTTACAGAACGTGAAATGCCCTAAGGGTTAGCTTCGCATTGAAGCTGAGAGAAGGAACTCTTGGTTTCTAAATTTTCAGTTGAGAAATTAAGGGGAATTAAATCCCATAAAAATTCGGCAAAGAAAATTAAAGGAGTAGAACTCCCTGAGATCATGGATCACGATGGATCATTCGAGGTTCATCGGCCATAAATTGGCTTCGAAAAGAGATGAAAATCTCTGAATAAAAGGAAAAAATCCCTACCCGCAATGGGGCGTTCGATGACCGGAGGAGGAGAAGGCCCCTCCGCCGCAGAGGTCACTACCTCTTTGCCTGCTCGTCTTTTGGGAGCCATGGAAGAACTGAAAAATTCTAAAAATCTCAACGAAGAGAGAAAGAGAAGAAAGAGACTTGTTTCTCTAAAAATTCAAAGAGAAGTAATTCTCTATTTCAGCACAATCGGGCTTTTATAGGCTTAAAAGTGCCTAATCTTGCCTCCTCAAAAGGAGCACCTTTCCGAGAAGCCCTGCTTTAGCCCCGCCAAGGGCTAACTCCACTATGAGTTTAGCGTTGACCTCACGCGATGCTTGAGTAACTTCGCTGAAAGACGAGCCTTAGCTCCGCTAAAAGCTCATCTCTAGCTTCACGAAAATTTCGTCCTAGCTTCGCTAGAAACTCGTTCCTGACTTAGTTGGAAATCTGCCTTCAGCGTCGCTGGAAGCCTACCTCCGCTAAGAGCTTTTCTTTGCTCCTAAGAAAAACACTTACCTAAACTAGTCCATTCCAGGTGTTTTCGAAATGCAAAAAGAAAAGGAAGGGAACAAAGTAGATAAACAAACATTTTTATTAATTCGAAAGTGAAGATACATTGATACTATAGCAAGATTGTCTTTCATACAACAGAATCATTGCTGTCCTATCTACTTCTAAGGTGATGAACCATCTCAACTGGACACGAAAAGTCTTCCTCCTACACAAGGCCGTAATCCTTCACTTAATGGTAAATTTTGCCATCAAGAAGCTGGATCTTCTCTGATGAAAATTGGCAAGAGATTGGGAGCTGGATCTTCTTTGATCAAAATTGGAAAAGGACTAGTTGCCACCAGAAATCTGGATCTTCCTTAAACAAAATTGGCAAAGGAACGATCCGAGACCTTACTGGTGACGTCCGCCTTCCCGAAGTGGACCATCTCAGACAAGCGACTACCAGCCCCTTTCCGAAGTGGATCATCTTGGATAAGCAACTGCCAACCTCTTTTTGGAACACGTGTCAGCTGTGTCAGCTGCTCCAATATGTTCCTCCTGCTTATGATCAAATCTTCAACTTGAAAATCAAGGGGCAAGTTTTTGGTCTCTTTCATCAAGATAAAAGAATGAGGAACATAGTTCACTGCAATGCAAACAGGAAGCAAGTTAGTATTAAATCAAAAAAGGATGGAATGCTAAGTCAAAATTCTTTGGGCGAAGCAATTCAGATCCGACCCAGTTGTGCCTTGAAGATGGATTTCAGCTAAGCAGATGATAGTCTCGCTTGCACAATAATGATAGATTAGCTTAGCGCAAGCCAAGTCTTAGCCCCGCCCAAGACAGTTAGGCTGGAGAAGCCTCAAAAAGGACCAAGTCCTAACCTCGCCTATATGGCTAAGCAAGACTGGCCCAGAGGGACGCAGTCTTGACCCACTTATATGGCAAGACTGGCTCAACCTTGAAGAGGCCAAGTCCTAAGCATTGCCTATATAGCAGATTTAACAGGCAGATTTAACAGATTAAGGTAGGAACTCTACATGGAAAGATCTTTCGCCTGATCGAGCGAGAATAATAGCTTCGCCGAGAAGCTAGAAAATAGGGCTGAAACCCTTTTCTAAACTTTTCTGAAAGTCAGCCAAATGCAGAGGCCAAGAGAAGTCAAACCTGAAATAGCTGGTAAAGCTAAGAAAATTAAGGGAGATAAACTCCCTAAAGTCACTAGTTTATTGGTAAAGTCTCTGGATGACCGGGACTCACCAGCTCTTGGTCGGGTAATGACCAGAGTGGGCGTTCCCACTACTTCAGAGACGTCAGTCTCCTTTCCTGGGCAATAAGGAGATGTCATGAACAAACTTTTCAGAAAGAAAAAAGTATGTTTCTCTGAGAAGGACTACAAGTGTCCTATTTATAGGCCTCGTGGCCTGACCACGCCGCTGCTACTTCAAGCCTAGGAGTGCGGGTGAAGTTAAAGCATTTAAATGCTTAACCTCGAAAAAGGGAATACTTTCCCTCGTTAATGCAAGAGAGGTTATTCTAACCTCGAAAAAGGGAGCAATCCTTCTCATAACTTACAAAAAGCAGTTAGCCTCGGGAAAGGAACGTCATTCCAGCCTGATTTGAAGCGAAGCCACTCCGAGAAACCCAAGCGCGAAGCTACCCAGAAGCGCGAGGCTACCCAAAAGCATGAAGCTATATGGAGGCGGGTTGTTATAATTCTTCGGCGAATTTATTCCAACCCAAAAGCAGAGTTAAAGGCGAGATCGAATTCAACCACCAAGGCGACGTTCACATTCACATCCCATCAATCAAAGCAGTTCAAAGTATTTCAGAATCTGAACCATTCTACTGCAGATTCACGAAAACTTTGAAGGGGTCTTGTTGACACTCAAAAAAGACAGAGCTCCCCATTCATTTTCAGCCAGTCTGAACAACATCTAACTTATTGACATCTATAAAAGATAAGTCGAAGACAAGCTGATGACCAGAGGCAAGGCAGCAACATGGACATTACTAATCCAGTAAAGCAGATAGTAAGTCAAAGTTGCCTTTGAAGAAGACCTGAGCAGGCCTAGGACACTAAGTTAGCAGTATTAGTCTCACACGAGCCCAAAAGATGAGCAATCTTGCTTAGCTTCGCAAGAATTTCATCATAGTTATGTCATGGGCTAACTTATAACTTCGCCCCGGGTTTCCATAACTCCGCAGAAAGCTAGCTCACAGCTTCGCTAGACGCTCTGCGGAGCCACGCGAAAAACAAGCTAACTTATAGCTTCGCGGAGATTTTACTGAAAGTACACCTAGAGGGGGGGTGAATAGGTGTAAATGCTAATCTAAGGCTAAATGCAAACTCTAATGCTCTAAAAGCGGAAGCTAATGCAAGTGTTGGACAAACTAATACAATTCAACAAGTGTAGCCGAATTCCCCTTGCGAGGCTCTGAACTAACTCCTCTTGATTCCCCTTAAAATGGGTTGAGGTGCTATGTGAAGCTCTTGTTGGATGAGTATAGATAAGTTAGGCACACACACACAAGCAATCCAAGCAATCAAGGATATAGCAATACAATGCACACAATTAAGCCAAGCAAGTATAGATGAATTGCAATAGAAATATATGCAAGGCAATATGAAACAATGCTCAAAACACAAGCAAGTATATATGATGATATGAATGGATGATGCTTGCACAAATGTAAAAAGAGTAGAGTTGAGAGAAATTGGATCAAACGCAAAGACCAAGATGTGTTTCGAGGTTCGAGCCCCTAGCTCTACATCCCCGCCTACACCACCGTGTAGGATTTCCCAATCCACTATAGGAGTACCAAACTCCTCTCTCAACCTTACAAAGCCACCGAGGCTATACAACCACAATCCACACCTCTACCGAAGAGGTATACGGCCCGTAGCCGAAATACAACAAACCCACAACCTCTACCGAAGAGGCTCACAACAAACTCAATCACCCGATCACCTCTACCTAAGAGGGATTCACAAATAACAAGGGTGTTTTACAATAAAGAGGTTTACAACAACAACCTCAAACACTTCTCTTTCTTTTTCTCTTTTCTTTTTCCACACAAAACAAAGATCCTAATAACTTAGGATAGAAGATATAGCTCAAGTGGAAACTAAGTGTTTTGGAAACAAGCAACAAAGAAAAATACTTGGGAAAATTCTTGCCAAAAGATATAGAATGAAAATCAACACAAATATCCCAAATCCTATTTTCTTTGATTTCCAAAAACACAAAACAAATAAAGATGAATCACTTTTAGCACTTAAACTCTTTTGAAAACACTTTTAAAACAATGAAAAAGATCTGGAAAAACTAGCACAAAAATCTTAACCAAAAACTCCAAACAATGGGGTTTATATAGCCCCTATACAAAACTAGCCGTTAGGCTGACGTGTCAGCCTGACAGGCGGTCGGTCGACTGGCCGGTCGACCGTCCAACGGCTATTTTTGACCGTTGACAGCTGCCGGTCGACTGGTCGGTCGACTGGTAACAACCCGAGACCAAACCTGTTTCAGTACAGTCGACTGGCCGGTCGACTGGCCGACGTGCACAGTTTTGTGCACGTCCGGTCGACTGGTCGGTCGACTGGCCGCTTGGCCCAGTCGACTGTCCCAGTCGACTGGCCCAACCTGGCAGACAGCAAAAATAGGTCAGGTTGGAACGCATTTTTGAGGTCTAAAACGTTCGAATTTGGAAATAAGTATATAGGATGAAGTTGTAGATATTGAAGTCTATTTTCTAATGCAACTTAAATCAAATCAATATCAATTCAGAATTAAAAGTTATCAATAAAATACTAAAAGGTGTCAAAACAGAAACTGTAAACTGTTTTCAGAACAAGAACAGATTTCAACCAAATATTTGACAACTTTAAAATTAGAATCAGGAAATGGTTATTAAATAAGAAATTTAGATCTGAAAGTTATCTTTGAGATGAAAATTAAATCATGTTATTTGAATATAAAAATAAAAAGTTATGATAATAACTATAGAAGGGTGTCAAGCCTTGAAATCCAAAACCGATTCAATCAAAAACCAAACATGTATTTTTATCAAACATGATTTTCCAAACATGAATAGAATATCAAAATAAGTTTATCTTGAAGGTTAACGCATGTTTTGATCAAACTATTCATGAAAACCAAATATCAAAACAAAAACTTGTGTGTTGTGCACTTGAGCATATCAACTAAACTAAGCTTTACAAATGGATCTAAAAACTCTATCTAAACTAGGATACCTAAGTCTTGCTTGTAGATCTTCTATCTTCAAGTAGACTAGCTCCCAAACCGAGATCTTCCAAGTGCAAAGGTATAATCTTGAAGCTTTGGCACCGGAATCACCATGATATGCTTCCAAAACCCTTGTTGAAGCTAATCATCAAAACTAATAACCTGCTAATGATCTGAAACTTAGAAACACAAGATTATTAGTAAACATAACTACATGAGTGAGTCATCATCAAAACTAGAGTGGAAGGCCTTTGGGCCAACAATCTCCCCCTTTTTGATGATGACAAAACTCATGGAGTTATATATGCATGGATTAAAGTTAAGCTTCAAAGAAGCTCCCCCTTAACTCATGCATCATATAAACATGGTGCTCTAGATACTAATGGAATATTCAACATAAAGCATGTTCTAGATACCAATTAAAATAAGCAAAAAACCAAACAATGCAAACAAACAAACAAGGAAGACATGCATATATAAAACACAAAACACAAATTCTTCTCCCCCTTTTTGTCAATCATCAACAAAGGGGTAAAAAACATAAAAACAAATTTTTCTCCCCTTTTTGTTAAAAACAAAAAAAATCAAGAAGGGGTAATCAAAACATTCGAAACAATACAAAATCTTCTCCCCCTTTTTGTTCTAAACCAAGAATCAATAAAGGGTTAAAAATCAAAACATTGATATCAGTTAAAAATATGTCAATAAAGTGCGTCTAGATACCAATAGAAACAAAGTCATGTAATCATAAAAGAGAGTCAAAAATACATATCATAATTTTTTTATTGATTGTTACATGTTTTAACATATTAAAACATTTTGATACTAATTGATAAGCAAGCATACCAATGATACCAAATTGAAAATATATTTCATTCAAATTCAATTTTTAAAGTCATAAAGTGTGGGAGTGGAAATCAAATACCAATTGAAATAAGAAATTCAAATTTTCTCCCCCTTTATGAAATACTAACTAAAAACATGCTTAGGCTTGATTAAGGTATCAATTGAAAGACTAAATCAATTGAAATAAAAATTAAGTCACAAGCACTAGCATAAACAATATTTGTGCTTAAGATATAGAAATATAATAGCACAAATAAAACATGTAAATGTGTATGAAGATAAAATGAGTACCAATCACTAATAGATGATACCAAGTTGTAAGCATACATACACAAATCAACAAATATGAGTATACATAAAGAAATCAAATTGATACCAATTGAAAGAGTTCAATGATACCAATTGAATTAACAATAATAAGTATGGTATATCTCATATCACAAAGAAGAATCCGAACTAGTTAAAATGAAAAGTTTTGTAAATTAGTATGAAATCCTTCAAGCAAGGAATAAAACAAGATTATTTTTCATAGAAATGAAAATCACATAATAATTATTACTCTAATCAATTAAGCACAACTCATGAGAAACAAAACATGAGTAATAGATATGAGTGTACAAATAAAATGTGAAGATCATAATCATGAAAAATATTTCATTAAACTCAATTATCCCTTAAACATCAAAATTAGAAAATCATAAAACTAACTAGTTTAATCTTCAATGGCATATGTATGTCTGATGCAAACTAAAATATACATACATATCCAAAACTTCAACGAGTCCACTAAAGTATATGCATGAAGGCACGTGGCTCAAAAAGGTGTATATGTATAAGATTAGTTTGAACTAGAAAGACATATACATGAGGTTAAACTTATAATACATGAAACATGAAAAACTAAATTTTCATCCAAAATCAATTTCATTTCAAGGTATATGTATGAATTGTTACTACACTAAGTATACATACATATCCCTAAACACAATTGAGTCCATAAATAGATTTTGCATTGAAGGCAAATGACTCAAGAGGTATACATGTATATCTTAATGTTTTGGCAAAATAAACATATACATGAAATAAAAACTCTTATAAATCCAAAAATATGAATACAAGTCTAAAAAATATGGATCATCAAAACTAGACTATACTAGCACATCTAATGGGTACAAATATGCATTCAAGCTCAAACATATATAAAGATTAATTTGTTTCCCATTATATGTACAAGTATACAACTAGTCTTAATGAAAACTAACATCTAAACATGTAATCAAGTCATGAAGCATTAAAACAAACATGAATACCATATTTTTAAATAAAACACATATAAGATTCATCAAAAATTATTTTATTTGAATTCTAAAATACATAAACATGCAAATGGACATAACAAGTGCAAATGAACGAATCATCAAAACTTAGCTCATACGTGTGCATATAGTGAATACAAGTGAGCATGAAGAACAAGCATATAAGAAACAATTGTAGTTCACTATTTGCACAAGTATAATGCAAGTTTTGATAAAATCTACATTTAAACATGTTATCACCACATGAAACATTAAAACAATCATAAAAGAACATCATGATAAAACTAAAACATGATTACTATGTAAATTCACATGTATTAGATTCATGATGTACATTATAGCTAAACAAACGGTGAGAACACTAAATATGAATTCAAGTGAGCATATGTGTCTCAAATACTATACATGTATGTCATGGATCTAATAATCATGGAATTTACACACTAATCCAAAGACATCAAAAATATGCTTAAACAAATGAGACATGCTATAAATAATGAATCATAAAAGCATGTAAACAAATAATATGAGAGTTAGAGATTTATACCAAAACCGATGAGGGCACTTCTCTAATTCTCCAAAATAAGGTGGTCCTCCCACCAACTCTTCCCTTGAAAGTGATGCATCCATATGATTTCCTTTAAGTCCGGAACGCATCCACTCCAAGGTGTCAACACTCTCACGTCATGTGAGACCCCACACCTACATCAAAAATTGGAGGGGTGGTCTTTGGTACCCATACTCTTTTGGGTCCATGGGGGTTAGTCCCTTCTCTAACCCAAACAAATTCTTTGCTAAATTTCAACATGTAATCTATCAAAGCAAAATTTAGCAAGGTGGCCCTTACGTCCACAATGTGTACAAGTGTACACATGAGCATACATGAGAGGAGTGTGTCCGTGTGGAGCATGTGTATGCCGTGATGGGTGTGCATGCATAAAGGATGGAACTTGTTTCTTTCGAACCAAGGTTTCCAACCGTGAGTGGTTCATGGCACATTGGCTCATAGTGGAGCCCAAACAATCCATTTTCTTCTTTAACAAATTTATATCATTCTCAAGCATAGAAGAAGTGGAACATGCAATGGGTGATTTAGGTGAAACTACCCTAGCATGGCAAACATGAGAATCAATCTTATTATGTAAAACATTATTTTTCTCTAAACAAACATTCAAGTCATTTGAAATAGAAATAATTTTGTTTTTCAAAGCAACATTCTCTTTTAAAACAAAATCAATTTTAGAAGACAAGTTTTCATTCTTCTTTAAAAGGTTTTCACAATCATTTTTATTTTTCAAAAAATCATTTTCTTTTAATACAAGATTAAGTTGAGATCTAATGAATCCCTATCATTAGAGATCTCCTCTTTCTCTTGCAAAGCAATATTAAGTCTAGAATTCAAACACTTATTTTCATTTTCAATTCCTAGACTTTTCTTTTTCAAAATCTTATACTTTTCAATTAATTTTTCACACACAATAGAAAGTTCTTCATTTAAGGCATGGGAATCAATATTATCATCACATGAAGAACTAGCACTATCATCACAATCTAAGTGGGGTTCCGAATGTACCTCAAGGGAGTCATTCCCTTGGACCATGAAGCATTGAGAATCGGATTCTCCACTAGATTCCTCCTCTAGTTGAATTGGCACTTGAAGCTCGGAGGTGGTGGTTGTGATTGTAATTTGTTCCACACTACAAAAGCGGAATCAATATTAGAAACATGTAAAAGATAATCTTTAGATAAAGTGCTTCTAATAGCCTCAAGGGCTTGTGCATTGGCCCTATATGAATGAGGTTACCAAGATAGCATTTCTTGGTAGCCGCAAGGAAAGTATGTAAACCTAGGGTTTGAAGGTAAATGGACATTCTAGTCTTCCAAACAAGAATGTTGGAAGCATCATACATAGGTGGGGTCATGAAGTCCATGATAAACTAAATGTATGCAAACAAGTATTATGCAAACAAGAGATTAGCAAGCAAATGGATCACTCCTAGGATGTTAAGCCTAATATCAGGAGCACTAGCTCTGATACCAATTGAAAGTACACCTAGAGGGGGGTGAATAGGTGTAAATGCTAATCTAAGGCTAAATGCAAACTCTAATGCTCTAAAAGCGGAAGCTAATGCAAGTGTTGGACAAACTAATACAATTCAACAAGTGTAGCCGAATTCCCCTTGCGAGGCTCTGAACTAACTCCTCTTGATTCCCCTTAAAATGGGTTGAGGTGCTATGTGAAGCTCTTGTTGGATGAGTATAAGTTAGGCACACACACACAAGCAATCCAAGCAATCAAGGATATAGCAATACAATGCACACAATTAAGCCAAGCAAGTATAGATGAATTGCAATAGAAATATATGCAAGGCAATATGAAACAATGCTCAAAACACAAGCAAGTATATATGATGATATGAATGGATGATGCTTGCACAAATGTAAAAAGAGTAGAGTTGAGAGAAATTGGATCAAACGCAAAGACCAAGATGTGTTTCGAGGTTCGAGCCCCTAGCTCTACATCCCCGCCTACACCACCGTGTAGGATTTCCCAATCCACTATAGGAGTACCAAACTCCTCTCTCAACCTTACAAAGCCACCGAGGCTATACAACCACAATCCACACCTCTACCGAAGAGGTATACGGCCCGTAGCCGAAATACAACAAACCCACAACCTCTACTGAAGAGGCTCACAACAAACTCAATCACCCGATCACCTCTACCTAAGAGGGATTCACAAATAACAAGGGTGTTTTACAATAAAGAGGTTTACAACAACAACCTCAAACACTTCTCTTTCTTTTTCTCTTTTCTTTTTCCACACAAAACAAAGATCCTAATAACTTAGGATAGAAGATATAGCTCAAGTGGAAACTAAGTGTTTTGGAAACAAGCAACAAAGAAAAATACTTGGGAAAATTCTTGCCAAAAGATATAGAATGAAAATCAACACAAATATCCCAAATCCTATTTTCTTTGATTTTCCAAAAACACAAAACAAATAAAGATGAATCACTTTTAGCACTTAAACTCTTTTGAAAACACTTTTAAAACAATGAAAAAGATCTGGAAAAACTAGCACAAAAATCTTAACCAAAAACTCCAAACAATGGGGTTTATATAGCCCCTATACAAAACTAGCCGTTAGGCTGACGTGTCAGCCTGACAGGCGGTCGGTCGACTGGCCGGTCGACCGTCCAACGGCTATTTTTGACCGTTGACAGCTGCCGGTCGACTGGTCGGTCGACTGGTAACAACCCGAGACCAAACCTGTTTCAGTACAGTCGACTGGCCGGTCGACTGGCCGACGTGCACAGTTTTGTGCACGTCCGGTCGACTGGTCGGTCGACTGGCCGCTTGGCCCAGTCGACTGTCCCAGTCGACTGGCCCAACCTGGCAGACAGCAAAAATAGGTCACGTTGGAACGCATTTTTGAGGTCTAAAACGTTCGAATTTGGAAATAAGTATATAGGATGAAGTTGTAGATATTGAAGTCTATTTTCTAATGCAACTTAAATCAAATCAATATCAATTCAGAATTAAAAGTTATCAATAAAATACTAAAAGGTGTCAAAACAGAAACTGTAAACTGTTTTCAGAACAAGAACAGATTTCAACCAAATATTTGACAACTTTAAAATTAGAATCAGGAAATGGTTATTAAATAAGAAATTTAGATCTGAAAGTTATCTTTGAGATGAAAATTAAATCATGTTATTTGAATATAAAAATAAAAAGTTATGATAATAACTATAGAAGGGTGTCAAGCCTTGAAATCCAAAACCGATTCAATCAAAAACCAAACATGTATTTTATCAAACATGATTTTCCAAACATGAATAGAAATATCAAAATAAGTTTATCTTGAAGGTTAACACATGTTTTGATCAAACTATTCATGAAAACCAAATATCAAAACATAAAACTTGTGTGTTGTGCACTTGAGCATATCAACTAAACTAAGCTTTACAAATGGATCTAAAAACTCTATCTAAACTAGGATACCTAAGTCTTGCTTGTAGATCTTCTATCTTCAAGTAGACTAGCTCCCAAACCGAGATCTTCCAAGTGCAAAGGTATAATCTTGAAGCTTTGGCACCGGAATCACCATGATATGCTTCCAAAACCCTTGTTGAAGCTAATCATCAAAACTAATAACCTGCTAATGATCTGAAACTTAGAAGCACAAGATTATTAGTAAACATAACTACATGAGTGAGTCATCATCAAAACTAGAGTGGAAGGCCTTGGGGCCAACATTTACTCCTAGCTTCGTCAGAAGCTTCCCTTAGCTCCGCTACGAGCTTATTGGATTAGCCCCGCTGCGGGTCTTTTATGGTCACGTTTGACTAGTCAAATCTCCAGATGAGATCATGTTGATTTAAATCAAATTTGACAGTTGCTTGCCATGATTTTTTGACTCTCCTAATCAGGTGAGAAGATCAGGGAAAATCTCTCAATTAACTAGAGAGTATCAAAGGAGTATCCCTCGTTTAGCAGAGCGAATCAAGGGATTAGCACTACATGCTATTCCTAGCTTCGCAGAAGCTGTTTCTAGCCTCGCAACAAGGCTACTTTCCGGATACAAAATAGATTGACTCAATTTATTTTCAGATTTTCAGGACGATTATAACCCTGTTCTCCCTATAAATAGCCTACGAGAGATGGGCAAGGAGAGAAGAGAAACGGGCAAGGATAGAGGGAGATTGGCGGATAGAGAGGAGATTGGCTTGAGAAGCAGCAAGAGGGCTCTACCGACTTTCTGTTCTCCGATTCCCCGAACCAAGCAAGAAGGGAGTCCTATTAAGAGTCAGTTCGATCATCTGACCGATCGCATTGTCAAAGGGATAAAGTGATCGCGCACTGATCAGATTCCTACCAGCACATTTTCTCAGAAATCTCAGAGGAGATCTACCTGTAATTTTCTTTTCAATTACTTGTAATTTAGCTCCTCGATCTCTTGCGTAAGTTTTTCCCTTTGCAAAATCAATGGGAAACATCCATATGCTTAGGTATGTGTTACTGGTACACATACATCCGCTTATGAATAAGACGAGTTATTACTTGGAGACTGATAAATCTGATGGCTCATATTTATAGTGGGTCCCGTCGCTGCCTGGGACAACTTAAGAGTTCAGGTACTGCTTCTGGGGACATATCATTACGTGTCTCACACGATACTTTAGATATATCCACCAATATATATATATATATATATATATATATATATATATATAACATCATACTGGTATCCATCAGTTTTCCCCACCTCAGTGTAAGTTGAGTACCTATTATATATATTGTCCAAAGATAATGTCCATAGTGAATACACAGTAATCCAACATCTATGATTTGTCAATTACGGAGATCAACAGGAGTATGGCATCAGGAGTATAATATCAGGAGTCTCCCTGTTATAGGGGTTCAGGAATACAGGAGTTCATGAGCACAGTAGTTCAAGAGCACATGAGTTCAGGGGTACCAGAGGTCTGGTAACAGTATAATAATCATGTCAAGTCTCCATAAAAGTGATAATCATGAATATGCAATGTAATACAGGTGTCAGGTATTCCAATCAGGTGTCACAATATCAGGTCAAGTGTACTAGTACCATGTGAAAACATGTCAGGTAAGTGATAGCATATCAATTATCAAGTGTCAAATATCAGGTGTCAGGTGTCATGTGTTAAGTGATAACATGTCAAGGATCGGTGTCAGATATCAAGTGTCAGGGATCAGATGTCAAGTATAACATATCAGTGTCAGATAATTAACATGTCGATGTCAGGTGCAACCGAGCCCAACCCACACCTTGTCGTGGCCATTCCCAATTGCCCTCTCCATCTGAGCATCTCCATGCCACAACACCCCTTCCATTTCCTCCTTCATCTACACAACCCCAAAGGCTCCATGGGCGGCCAAGACTAGCATGGCGACAGCAAAGCCAAGGCCTTTAGCACCCAGATCCAGCCCAGCCTGTACCTTCCTTCAGCCAAGTCCCGCGCCTCCTCCCATCCTTCATCACCCGGCAGCACATCCACCCAGACTTTGCTGCCTCTGCAGATCTACAACCTATGCTGCCTCGCGCCGATGGACACGCGTGAGCCTTGCAATTCCGTTGTGTTGCTCCCCAACACTCGCATCTGATCTCCCTCTGTCGCGAATTCCCTGGTGCACTCCCCCAGCCTCATGCCTGTGTGAGCACTCTCCTGCCGCAGCCACAATAGTAGGTCGCAAACCTCCCTTAGCCGCCATGTCCACCTGCTCTTCGTGTTGTGCGCGTCACTGCTGAACCCACCAATAGCCTGCCATGAGTGTTTTTTACGCTCTCTCTATATATGTATATAATTTTTGCATGCATAAAATATTGGTGTGTGTGGTTTGCAATTTTGCATGCATTAATGTATTGGTGTGTGCTTTAATGTGTGCATGAGTGATTTTTGTGTGGGTACTAAATTAATATGTGTGTGTTTTAATTCATATAAGAGAGAGTGTGTGTGTGTGTGTGTGTGTCTATCTGCGTGTGTGTGTGTATATTATATATATATATATATATATATATATATATTATATATATATATATATATATATATATATATATATATATATATATATATATGTATGTGTGTGTGTGTGTATATATGTATGTATGTATGTGTGTGTGTGTATATATGTATGTGTGTGTGTATAGTGTATGCATGGGTAGGTATGTATATATATGTAGTGTATATGTTTGCGAATACTCGTATATATGTATGTATGTGTGGGTATATATGCATGTATGTATTATGTTAGTATGTGTGTATGTGTACATATGTTTGTATGTGAGTTTATATGTTTGGTTGCATGTTACAGTATTTTGGACTCGTTCGTGCGATCTGAACTTGGTAAGAGAAGACCAGGAGTCGATTCGAATTTGTGCTCGTTGTGGACCCAATACACAGGCGATTCGAAAACCGATGCACGGGATGTTTCGGAGATCTGTATTAGTTCATGCAGTGAAGGCCAAACGGCGATTCAGTTCTAAAACTATGTCATTTCATGTGAGTGTTTACTCTTGTATCATTTTTCTTATTTATCATTGTCAGTATTATATATATGATACTTGTATCATTTTATATGACTGCCTAAGATATTTTACCAGTATTATCACTTATATCACTTTATGAGGCATTAGTGAACATTCACCGTAATTGTGAGGTTGGTATGAGCTTGTCTCAGCGTCATTTCATGTGTTAGTATTTCGTCGTTGTTGGCTTAGGCTTAGTATTGGAACAACTTAGACTGTAGTCTGATTCGATTATTGATTGGTTGGATTAGTTCATATTTGAGCATCAGATGTATATGAACCTTGTGTTCAGATATTCAGATATTAGATTTATATCATTCCATGTGAAACTATTTAAATTCGGATTAGTTGTTAAGGAACTTGGTCTGTAATTGGATTGATCTTGAGTTGGATTGATTCATAATTATGGATAGATTCATATTTTATTTGGAGTACTTATCAGACTTGTTATTCTTTCTTTTGATAATAACATAGATGAGGATTCATTTGGGTATTGAGGACGGATTTGTTAGATGTTACTTTATTAAGAGATTGGATTTCTTAATATTTGAATTGGTATATAGAATTAGTTAGAGTTGGAATTGATATGAGATTTGTGTTCTGTTCTTTGGATCTTGAATAAATTTCAGATAAGACTGATGACTTTAGGATTATTGATTGTTAGTATTTTTTGAATTTACCCCTGATTATATTTCTTGAGTATGGTGAGCTTAATGATATTGAGTATCAGATATAGACCATTCTAGATTGTAGTTGTTTGAGGATGTTTCTTCTTTAGATATAATTTCAGTATGTGTTGACCTAGTTGGTCTCGAGGATATATCATGTGCTTTATGTTTAGATATTGATTACTTCAGTTATTCAGTTAATAGATATTGAGTTATTATGATAGCGATCTAGTTGTTATCAGTGGTCTTATATTTCAGAGTTATCAGATAACAGTTATCAGTTTATCAGTTATTGGTGAGACTATTTGTGGTGATCATATGATGTGTTCAGAGTTTATAGTCAGAGATCAATATCAGTCATCAGTGATTAGTGTTTAATTGTGTTAATGACTATATCTCTAGTATTTAGATGTCAGTTATTAGTTGCCAGTGATCAGTTGTCAGATATCAGTTGTCAGTTGTCAAATATCAGCTAGTATTAACATCATCAGTTGTTGGAGATATCCAATCATTATTCGATCTTAATGATAATTCTTATTGTTTGCTTGTTAATAAAAGACACCATAACCCGAGAAAAGGGGTAATTGCCTAATAATGCTTGTCGTGTATTTTGGAAGGATTTATTATGGTACCGAGTTGTGCGTTCCACCATGAAAAACCAAGCTAGTACTGGCTACCTAGTATTCAGTTGTTAGTTGTCACGGTTATGCCCGATTACGGTGCCACACTAGTTATCTTTTCGTGTGGGGTTGTGATCTTCAGTTATTAGAGCCTTGCGGCTTATCTTGGTTCAGTGCCAGGGGTGTTAGACTGTGGTACCGGGCATACACGTGATTGAAACGAGAAAATAATAAAGAAAGAGTTAAAGTTAGAAAGTCTTAGTCTCGTTTTAATATAACCGTGTAGCAAGGGCTAGACGGGTCGATCCACAGGGAAAGATGCGATGGAAGCTTTTCGGAACAATTTTCTCTAAAATTGGCTTGGAAAAAAGAGATATTGATTGTGAGAATTACATTTAATCAAGCAAAAAGAATTATAGTCTACTAATCATCTACCACAACCAAAATATTAGTCTAAAAGAGTGAACATCATATTGAATGAAAAATTATCTACTCTAGGGTATTGATTGAGAAAAGATGAATAAAAATGTTGGAAACCTTAATTAATGTGCACTAATAAAAATTAAACTATAGTTCATCCTAATTTCAAAGTATAGCATAAGAAAAGTTTACTTAAAATTAAGCTATCAAAGTATTTAAATATGAACTATGAATAACCATTTAAAAAGTGCAACCCATATTAGTTAAACTTAATTATTGATTCATCTTCAAGAACACCAATTTAATCCTAGGGTTCGTAACAAGCATAGATGTTAATCAGTTCATCTTTTAAACTAAACTAAGGTTGATCGAGAGATTAGCAAACTGTAAGTTTCATTAGTTACTCATATTTTTATTTTTATTTTCAATTTTTATTATAAATAAGAAAAGTTGCATGAAAATTAAAAGAAGAAAAACAAATAAGCTAAAGTAGAAAACTAAATTGAATTGCAAAGTAAGAAGAGTAAAAAGAATAAAGAACCTTATTTTATTGGACGTCATAGGCCAATTACAAAGCTCTTCCGCTTCTTCAATAATCTTCTTCTCCAAATAAAAAAAATGAAATAATACAAAAAATTCGAAAAGAAAAGAGGATCTAAAGAAAACCCTAAGTTTGAGCTCTGAGATCCCCTTCTCTGTCACTCTGTAGGGGTATTTATAGGAGATTTAAGATGTACAGTCCCAGTACAGCTCTCCCACGAAAACGCGTTGCCAGATCTATCCAAACGGCCACGAAAACGCGGCTATAGCCGCGTTTTCGCAGCAAAAGCGTGGCCAATGGCCATGCGCTTTCTCGCGTGGCCTCCTCTGGTCCGTCCATCTGGGCGCCTCCTCCTAAATTCTGCATCTGATCCTTGATCTTGAGAATTCGGGATAACTTGGGAAGCTAGTTATCAAAAATTCGAATTTAAAAAGGATTTGGTCCCTTTATCTTTATCTTCAAGCCTTTCTCCCCTTTATCTTTATCTTGTAGTGCAAGCAGCCAATTTCAAGTAGAAGTTCATCTCTATTTTAGGATAAGGATCCATTTTATTCTATCTTTCTCCTCCTCTCCGTTGATTTGAATAGCAATTAGGAGTCCTACTTTATCCTCTCTCCTCGATTTGAATAGCAATTAGGAGTTCTACTTTATCCTCCCTCCTCCTCTCCTAGATTTTAAATTAATAATTTAAAATCCATGTTTAGATTATGTTAGATAATATAGAAGCTTCTAAATTACTAAAATAAATCATGTATGTGGGCTTGTGGGCTTTTTGGGTTTGGGCTTCAATTGGGCTTCATTTATTTATTCTTTAATTACTCAAGGCCTGCACAACATTAAACAATAAAACGTTACGTAGCAGTACTTTATAAAAGAATAAGTAGGAAAATATGATGATAAATATGCACTTTTGACTACCTATCAACACAGTACCTTTCTAAAATATTTGCACTACATTGACATGCAGTTATAATAACGGTAACTTTGTTTGATATGTGGGAAAACGGCTAGGACACAGGTAAGTACAACATTAGTTAGGTTAATAATAACCAACCAGACTAGTGACATATGCTAGCTTACACATCTTTGACATCAGTTGTTTGTTTTACAGTTGTATAAGTTGTCTTTTATTTGCAACTTTATTCATGATATTGTTATTATTCTGTTATCTTTTATTTTCAGTTATCATGTTATTATTTATGTACACACTGTTTATATGCTTGAGCACCTTCCCCTCTTCACATAAACACGCAATAGATCGCTTTCTGATGACCCTACATTTGCACTATATTGGATGTATTCATGTTATCGTTCAGGTGTTCGATGAGCTCGCACGCTTCGCGAAGAGTCTGGGGTTTCTCTACCTGATTTTGGTAGTCTTATCCCTCTTTCCTTTCTTTATTCTTATTATCCTTTTGATTCCATATATATCAGACTCTTCTTATTTCATTCCTTATTCATTATCATGTGTGGATAATTATATGCGATATTGCAGTAATAATGGTTTATAATTTAGATTTATAACTTGTTCTAGGTTACTTAAGGCTTAGCGCGTATACATGGGGTATTTTTCTTGCGTATATGCGTAGCCGACTCATGTCGTGTCTCCACTCCACTGTATTTTGTGAAGCGGGGCGTGACAATAGTTTTCATTTGTAATCTTGATCCTTGAGCTCATCTATGTGCTTAGGCTCTGGGATTGACATGTTCATGGCTTCCAAACGTGTGAGTCTTGTGGTGAAGCCAAAATGCAACAAAGAATTTGACCTGAAACTTGGTTAAATGAAATTGTTAAAAATATAACTACAAATGTTTTGTTATCATCAAAACTAGGGCTAATGGCCTTTGGGCCAACATCGAAAACTTTTGAGAGAGTTATGTAGGCTGCCTAAAATCATCAAGGACAGGTCATCAGACGCGGACCTCTCTTCAACGTGAAGGGCGCGTTTCAACTAAAATGCGGACCTCGTGTCCAAAGGGAAATGCGGACTTCAAACGTGGGTCTGAGTAACTCTGCGTTGATCGGGGTGAAACCAGCACTCAAAAACGTATATTTATGAAATTAATGTAAAAGCATGCGTGCTAATGTTCCCTCGATACTTCTGTTATAGCATTGGCTCAACGGGTCGAATCCACAGGGACAGAAAGTGATAGAAGCATTAACAGTCCGTTCACGTGTTATGTTAACAATTCCATCTTTGCTAAAGAATGAGAAAAAGAAAAAGAAAAGAAAAGAAATCTGAAAGTGATAGGTGAAGAAGGCGATAAAACGGTGATGTGAAAATAAAAGAGAAATGATTTTGCAGACAAAAAAAGAAGATGAAACAATGATGAACTAAGAAGTTGGTGAGAACAACAATGGAAAAATAATAAAAGGGTTTTGAAATTGATTTTTAAAATAAGATAAAAGAAAGCTCATGGCTACTAACTACTAATTACTCCACTAACCATACTAACCTCTTAGCGATAGTTGCCTTACATGGATCCTTGGCCGTCACTAGTCCTTGGCTTCAAGAGACGATACAAAGCATGGCACATAAGATTGTTCTTCTATATTCAAACAATACATCCATACCACACAATAAGTCGCAAACTACTATTAAATCATCAAAATCGGTTGAGGAGAGCATGAAATAAAGAAGACATTGCAAGCTAGCAAGTAAGCGGGTTAAAGTTAGAATGTTAGAATCCATCATCATAAGCCATCAATGGCTCTTGCACGAGCAAGGCCTTGTAGAGGCTATTAGATTCATGTGGATTATCGAGTAAGTGGTTAGATGGTTAGTGGTTAGTAATTAGATTGTCATGAGAAAAAAAATTTGCTAAGCATCATGTAGAAGATAGAGAAGATTACAATGGAGAAGAAAGGAGACACCTTTACATAGATTGTCACCATCTATTATATCAATCTCTCTTTCTCTCTCTGAATCTCTCAGCCCTAATACATAATCTAAAATAAAAATGGAAATACAAAAGAAAAGAAAAGAAAAGAAGAACACCTACACTAACCTACACTTAAAGAGAGAAAACCTAGCCTATTTCTCAATCTCCTTCTGTTCCGGGTCTCTACAGGGTTCTTTATAGGCAAAAGGAGGTTCCAAAAGATGAGATGAGGCCACACGTCAAAAATTGACACGTGGGCCCACCAAAGGGCGACAGAAATGCGGCCATAGCCGCATTTTCGCGATAATACCAGGGACTTATGTCCCTAATTTTGGTGTGTGGGCTCGCCTCGCTTCGGGACCTTCCAGATATGCTCAGATTCGGTTATTTCTATTCAGATTCTTGTCAGACACCCCCCAACGTCTAGATCAGTGTATCTTCTAGAAACTCTCTAGCTTGACCTCCAAGAAATTCGGATTTAATTACCCGAAAATGGGTTTAATTAAGCTCTTATTATTCCTTTGCTCTTAGACTCTTGATTTATCTGCAAAGTAGACCAGAACACAATTAGAAATGATATTTTATTCATAAATCGGTAGGAAAATGTGATGTTATAACGCAGAATTATAGCCTAATCACACCCCCACACTTATCTTTTTACTTGTCCCGAGCAAAACAATAAAAAAGAAAAACTATACTATAAATATCATTACACCACTTTCGCAGGTGACGCGATTGCACTGAGCGTGTGTAACAAGCCGTTAAACCTCTAGATTACCCCTAGAGGATGAGTTTTGTCTCCTGAGAATTTTCAGCGGATTGCACCTAGAAAATCCATAAAGAAAGAAAACAAATGTTAGTGTTTTGAAAACTCATTTTGAAAGAGAGACAAATTTTCAAAATTTTTGCAAAAATATAAACGGTCTAAGATCATAAGTCTACCAAAAATTATTCTTCCTTAAACTTAGTTTATATGTAAGATCTTATCATCAATTAAGGAAAGAATTAAAATTTAGATTGAATATTTTATCCTTCATAAAACCTAGATAATATGCACTTTGTGACAGTGAAGATTTCTGGGATTTCAACTCTAACCATCAAGCCATTTTATATATATATATATAATATATATATATATATATATATATATATTTATATATATAAATATATATTTATATATATATATATATTTATATATATATTCTACTTTTTTTACATCTTCCCTTAGTTTTCTTAGGCTTTCTAGATTACCCGGGTAGTGAGCCTTTAATCGATGACTCTCAGACCAGACGGTCTTAGGGCACCAGATGAGAAAACATCCCTCGGGTTTAAGGACTCGAGTAAATAAGGCCACAAAACAAAGGAGAATTATTTATTTCTTATGATCACCGTTAGGCATGAATAATTATGCTTCTTGAGGTATAATTATCCAGCTTAATAAGTGATTTTTTATTCATTTATACCATGTATTTTTTATTTTATTTTTATTTTTTATTTTTTATGGCATTTTAGGTCTTTGTTTTCATCCCAAAAATATGTAAGTGTGAAGTGCATACTATCTAAGGCAAAAAATTTAAGATGAAATTATCTTCCCAATTTCTCTTACTTAGTCTATAATCTTAAATAAGATCCATTATTTCGACTAGGTTTAAGATGTCATAATTAAGACTTCCTTAATTTCTAAGATCATTTTAATTTTCTAAAAAATAGATCAAAACTTTGTCTTTTATTTCAAAAAGTTTTTAAAGAAAGAAAAATCCTATACAAAAGGGAAGATTTCTAAAAGTATCCTAAAAGAAGTGAAAAAGAAAGAAAGTCTAAAAAATTCTATGTTAGTATACCCTCCCCCACACTTATCTCATGCACTGTCCTCAATGCATCGTGAATGTATGTATGCGTGAAATAAATAGGGAGGGAAGAAAAAATTACCTCAAGATGGTGGTTCCGATGGTAGTCTGATTGGTCCACGAAATGCGGCCCAATCTAATTTGCGTGGAGTTCGGAGAAAACCACCAGAAACCTCTATAATACAACCCACTAAATGATATATATATATATGAATGATTTTTATTAAGAATTTTATCCCATCTAAATTTCAAATTCTTAAAATAATTTCGGAGTCAATTTTATCAACACCCTTGTTCCAAAATAGAGTGTGAAAAAATTGAATGATTGATTTGGACTCAGAAAGTACAGGAATTAATACTGACTCAGGGAAGTGACTGAAATCAGGTAAAGATTCTGGAGTCAAAATTAATTCAGGAAGTGTGTCCAAATCAAGAAGTTGAAACTTAAGTTCACATTTATTTTCTCACAATGGAATGTGACTTTCTAGCATTGGTGATTCAAGTTCAAGAATGGCATGTAGGGAATCAAAACTGACTCTAAATTTTGCTCAAATCGGGTAGCAAAACAGGAGTCATTATTGAATCAAGCATTTGAACTGGATCACAAATTTGAAGATTGGAGTCACATTCTTGTCTAAGTTCAATTTTAAAAAAAATGAGAACTTGCCAAATTGTCAATGGGACTTTCAAAAGTATGAAATTAGTCAAGTTCAATTTGTTGATCATAAAAAATTGGTGATTCAATTTCATGATGAATTGGCACAGGATCCAATATTGACTCGGGAAAAGGATTGAAATTCGGTAAAGACACCTGAGTCATTATTGAATCAGGAAGTGGAATTGAATTACCAAGTTGAGGTTCAGGATCACATTCATTATTAAGTTCAATCTCAGAAAAGGGATAACTTACCAACATGTCAACATGGTTCTCAAAATTTTGATGTTGGTTAAGTTCAAATGGGTGTGTTAAAATTGAATCTTGGTTTCCAAAACAACATGATTCCTGATCTTAATCGACAGAGTTGGAGATATTTGAATGGTCAACGATTGATAAGAGTGAGTTTCCTTATTCCTATGAATGTTAACAAATTGACTCAGTTGTGTTTCTAACCTATCGATAGACTAGGCAAAAGATTTTTGAAATTATTGTGAGGTCTCATGTAAGATTTCTATACTCTTTTCTATCTCAGATTTTTCTTCAAATAGTTGTTCTAGAAAGAGAGTGTAGGAATCTTGATTCTGAAAAAATTATGAAGATTGTGAGTCCAACAAGTTTTGAGATTGTCACTCGGACTCACACAAGAGTTCCTCAGTCAATTCCAAGATGAATGTTTGATCATTTTGAAGAGGTGGGACTGAGTAAGACTCTTGAAAATATTGTGGAATTGGGGAGGCCAACTGTTCTGAAATTGCCGCTTGGGCTCTTGCAGGTTGGCTTCTATACTCTTTTCTAACTCAAATTTTTATTCACATGGTGGTTCTAGAAAAGGAGTATAGGAAGCAAAATTGGAAAATGAATATTGTGAAAATTGTGAAAATTGTGGACAAGATGGTTGAAAATTTGACTCGGGGGAGGTGAATCCCCATTGACTTTGTGAAGAGTAGAAATTATGTTGGACATTATAGTTATAAGATTGGGGATATGAGTTGTATTGATTTGGATAAGTCCAGCCAAGTGTATTTGGTTGGTTCATATTATAAAAAGCCGGGTTGGAATTATCTGAATCAAATGGGGTAGATGTGAAATATGGATTCATACTAGAATTGAAAAATTATTGTTGTTGAATTCCATTTCACAAACAATAACAAACAAAAAAGAAAAAACAAGCAACAAACAAAAAGAAAGAAAAAATCAAAACCAAGCCTATACTAAGGTTGACCTACACCTAGACGACTCATAACTAGTTGATTACCCAGGGGAGGTTGTTGTATGAATCCGATCACAAGCTAATAGGCTAGATAGGGGCAAAATACGGTGGGAGGTATCCGTGCGTAAGCAACAGGCCTTAATTACGCCAAACCACGGTATTTTCGAAGCGTAACATCTTAATCCCCAACCTTAGACACCGATTTTATAAGAGTAAGATTCAAAATAAGTTCCACCCTCGGTCAATCTCTTAATAAGTCTGAGATGTCCCTAGGGGCCAACGTCTTTCAATTTTTATTAGGGCTTGGGTTGTGTGAGTGGGAGGTGATTTTTGGGCTAAGGAAGGGTGATGAAATCCCCACCTTATCTTGTATTAGATTTTGTCCTTAATTTCAATTCTTGCAAGTGTGCAATATAGACAAAAATATAACACAAAGCGAATAAATCACCCATATGTTTGTCCTATACTATATGCAATGCCATATGTACACCTCAGTCCAGATCACAACAACAGAATGAAATATAGTATATTGGAATTGAATTGACACGTGCCTAAATGTAAATGTCTAAATCATTTTAAAAGCGTCCGAATACCGTATTTTACTTCTATAATTTATTACAGTGTGTAGGCAATCAACGCAGAAATTTAGCAGCAGAATTATCAATATATACAATTTGTAAAAACCCTGCAAAAGATGATGTCAATATGCCACAAAATTTATCGCGTTTTTGCGGCTTTGCTTTGATTTCTGCGGCACAATTAGGAAAGCAGGGTCCCTACTTTCTAGAGCAAGGACATGCAAGCAAAAGAAGAGTTCTGCAATGTTCAGCTGGAAAAATTAACCTGCACACCAATACAGAGAAGAAAATGTTAACAAAAATGTGAAATCAAAATCATTCCCATCCCCGATAACGGCGCCAAAATTTGTTCGGGTGAAACCAGCTCTCGAAATTGTGTATTTATGAAACAATGTAAAAGCATACGTGCTAATATTCCCTCGATACTTCCATTATAGCATTGGCTCAACGGGTTAAATTCACAGGGACGGGAGGCGATAGAAGCATTAACAGTCCGTTCACGTGTTATGTTAACAATTCCTTCTTTGTTAAAGAATGAGAAAAAGAAAAAGAAAACAAATCTGAAAGTGATAGGTGAAGAAGGCGATAAAACGACAATGTGAAAATAAAAGAGAAATGATTTAAAAACAAAAAAGAAGATGAAACAAAGATGAACTAAGAAGTTGGTGAGAACAACAATGAGAAAATGATTAAAGGGTTTTGAAATTGATTTTTAAAATAAGATATAAGAAAGGTCATGGATACTAACTACTAATTGTTCTGCTAATCATACTAACCTCTTAGTGATAGTTGCCTCGCATGGATCCTTGGCCATCACTAGTTCTTGGCTTCAAGAGACGATACAAAGCATAACACATAAGATTATTCTTCTACATTCAAACAACACATCCATCCTCACAACAAGTCACAAGCTACTATTAAATCATCAAAATCGGTTAGAGATGAGCATGAAATAAAGAAGACATTACAAGTTAGCAAGTTAATGGGTTAGATGTTAGAAATATTAGAATGTTAGAATCCATCATCTTTAGCCATCAATGGCTCTTGCAAGAGCAAGGCCTTGTAGAGGCTATTAAATTAATGTGGATTATTGAGTAAGTGTTTAAATGGTTAGTGATTAGTAGTTAGATTGCCATGAGAAGAAAAATTATCTAAGCATCATGTAGAAGATGAAGAAGATTACAATGGAGAAGAAAAGAGACACCTTTACATAGATTGTCACCATCTATTATATAAATCTTTCTCTTTCTCTCTCTGAATCTCTCAGCCGTGATACATAATCTAAAAAAAAAGGAAAATACAAAAGAAAAGAAGAACACCTACACTGACCTATACTAAAAGAGAGAAAATCTAGCCTATCTCCTCCTGTTCTGAGTCTCTGTAGGGCTATTTATAGGCAAAAGGGGGTTCCAGAAGATGAGACGAGGCCACGCGTCGACAATTGACGGTGGGCCCACCAAAGGGCCACAGAAATGTGGTCATAGCCGCGTTTCCACAGTAATACCAGGGACTTAGGTCCCTGGTTTTGGTGCGTGGGTTCGTCTCATTTCGGGGACCTTCCAGATATGCTCAGATTCGGTATTTCTATCTAGATTCTTGTCAGACACCCGCCAACGTTTAAATTCAATGTATCTTCTAGAAACTCTCTAACTTGGCCTCCAAGAAATCTGGATTTAATTACCTGAAAATAGGTTTAATTAAGCTCTTATTACTCCTTTGCCCCTATACTCTTGATTTATCTGCAAAGTAGAGCAGAACACAATTAGAAATGATATTTTATTTATAAATCGGTAGGAAAATGCGATGTTATAATGCAGAATTGTAGACTAATCACATCAAACGGGTATGAGCAACCTCGCATCTTACTTCAAATACGGGTCTGAGGAACTCCACATTTTATGCGGGTCTGAGTAACTCCGCGTCTGATGCGAGTCTGAGTAACTCTGCATCCCACTTTACACGGGTCTAAGAAACTCGCGTCTCACATAAGTCTGAGTAACTCTGTGTCCCATTTCAAGCGCGGGTCTGACCAACTCGACGTCTTGCATCTTGCGTGGGTCTGAGCAACTCTGCGTTCTGACTGAGATGCGGATATGGAGTGATGCATCTACACAGCAACGCGAAGTCCGCATCTACACAACAACGCGACCCGCGTTTCTGTTATAACTGACCCCATTACTGGGTCAATTAACTTCCCATGTAATAAGGGAGTTAATCCCTATTATGGAGAGATTCTAGGAGACAATTATTTCTCTATGATTCCTTATAAATAACCTCAAGAGTTATTGGAGAAGGGGGCTTTTTTCTGAGAGGGAGAGCTAAGAATTCTCAAGCTAAAAGTTTCTTACTTTTTTAGAGGTTTAGAGAGAGAGAAAGAGAAATCAATGGACTCTTAACACTTAGTGTGTTAAAAACAGAGCTCCTTTCTGGTTACTTTTTGAGAGCATCCCACAGAGAAGCTTGTCATTCGGCTGGTCAATGGAGAATAAGAATCACTCTCCATTGCCACACGAAGAACCCAATTTTAAACAAAGGGAAAAATCTAGTTATTTATCCCTCTTTTGTAATCGGAATCATTCTGTTGTAACCTTTCAGCCATCCAAAGATATTTTACTTCACTTTATCTTTCTGACTAGACAGTCCACGACTAGGAATTCCTTGGGCTTACCTTCTTGTAGATAGTTGCTCGGATTTGTTGTTGATATGTCGCGATGCGGATTTAAGCATGTTGACGCTTTTCCTCTGAGTGATCCAACATCAGACAGAGTAGGGTGTTGTTCTGATTCCGGACCACTCCTTCTACACAGAATGTTAGCATGTTGATGTCGACCAAGATGATAGCCTCTGTCCCGTATGTATGCCAATGAGAATAGAGTTTCTCCAGTCGGGACGCGTTTGGTGATCTTGTAGGCCTATAATACTCCAGGGAGTTTTTTGCCCATTTTCCCTTAGCATTGTTCAAGCTTTCGCAAAGGTTGGCGAGAATGGAGTGGTTATTGATTTCAGCCTGGCCATTATCTTGAGGGTAGTATGGTGAGGAGAATCGATAAGCAATATTGTATTTGGCGTAGAAGGTGGCTACTTGCTTGCTGGTAAAATTAGTTTCATTGTCAGAGATGATAGTGTGGGGAATCTTAAAGCGGCATATTATGTTCTGTCAGAGGAACTTGACAATCTGCTGCCCGCTGACTTCAAAGAGCAGTATTGCCTCAATCCACTTGAAAAAGTAGTCAGTGACCACCAGTAGAAAATGCAACTGGGGTTATGCTCATGGAAGAGGTCCGACTACGTCCAGTCCCCATTGCATGAAGGGTCACGGGCTGTGTAAGGTATGGAGCTCAAAGCTAGGCCGGTTTGATGCTGGAACGAATATCTGGCATTGTGGGCATTTCCTCACATAATCCTTGGTGTCATCGAACATCTTAGGCCAATAGTACCCTTGGTTAATGACCTTGTGGGCGAGTGAGCTTCATCCCGCATGGTTCCCATATCCTCTATCGTGAATTTTCTACATCACTTTTCGAGCCTCCTCCAGACTGAGACATCTCAGGTATAGATTGGGGGGGGAGGATAGAGTAGGATTTCTTGTGCAGTATGTCTCCAAGAAATATGTACCATGTAGTCAAGTGTTGGAGTTTCCTTGCCTCTGCTCTATCGTCAGGAAGTGTCCCCTTCAAGTAAGAAATGATGGGACCCCTATACCCTGGAGAGGTGTCGAGCAGTAGGACCTCTCACGTCGATTACTAGATACTTGGGTTAGTGACATGCTAGATAGGGATTTCTCATCTGAACTGGAACTCTACAGCTGTCTCCAGGTTGGCAAGTGAGTCTGTGTGGTTGTTTGCGGACCTGGGGACCCACTTGAAGTCACATCAGGGGATTTTTGTGAAAATACACAAAGAAGGGGGTGAATATGTATAATGCTAATTAAATGCGAAATAATAACTATCAATGAAAAACGATGCAAACCGGTCACTCAAAATAAAAATTGAAGTCGAATTCCCCCTTTAAGGGCTCTAAAACTTCTCTTCTAAAATTTTTCTAGATTATGAGTTGAGGTGCTCAATTGCCTTCTTGTTAAGATGAGTAAGGACCAATAAATGAGAATGATGAAAGTGATGTAATGCAAGCAATAAATAGAATGTGCAAGAGAAGCAACAATACAAGTATAAGCAAAGTAAAGAGATATAGATCAAGAGACAAGCAATCGCAAACACAAAGAATTTGTTTAAAGGTTCGAGCCACCGCTCTACGTCCCCGCCTTCACCACCATGAAGGATTTCACTATCCACAATAGGATCTTCCACAAAGGGACTTATAACAAGGAACGCATGACCGGAGTGCACAACTCCAATACCCAATTCTCTACACAAGAGGTAGCACAAAGTCAATGAGATTTACAAAGCTCTTGGTGACTACAAGATCACAAACACTCTCTCCTTTATAACTTCTTATAGAGTTATAATGACTCGAAGTTCCGGATACCAGTTGTAGGCTGGGTGTGAACTTCTGTGGCGTTATAATATGATGCATAACTCAGGCGGTTCAAATATTCTAAAGAGAGAACAATAAAGAGACATATCAAACATATAAAGAGAATATGAAAACTGCATGCATATATAAAGGAGATCCCACTAGAGGTAAAGGTTTCAAAACATATATACAAGGAGTCCCAACATAAGGATACATAGTCTAAGTCTGATAATATAAACTACTAGTATACGGGCCCTCAGCCAGGACGTAAAGTAAACAAACTATACAACTCCAAAAATGGGAACATGTACACATAAGAAATACTCTCCTATAGAGCACTCTATCTATCTATCAAAAGTAAAGACAACGACTACTGACGTCTCTATCACTCAGTGCCTCTCCGGACGTCCTGGTAATGACTTAAAAAGATATAAATCAATGGGCGTCAAACGCCAACAAGTCAACCTAAAAGGTTGCCCTCCGACCATGATCATGAAGCTGACTAGTACTAGGTCGAGAAGATAAACAATAATTACCACGAAATCTAAATAAAATAGATAAATGGATACACGATATGGTAGTAGACTTAACAAATAACAATTATGTGAATAATCATAATAAATGTGTCCGTGCACAATATATGATATATGGCGAATTGCTAATGATGATAACATCCATCAAGTATAATGAGTATCATGAAAAAATAGAAACTTTTCGAAATAATACAAAAATGCCAACATTTTCTACAGATATCATTCACACCCCCTTCACGAACGAGTAACCCCATGAAATCACAAGTGCATTATTCACATTCCCTTTCCTTTAACGAATGAACAACAAACAATAATTATACATATACTGTTTGCATTCCCCTTCCTTTAACGAACGTATACCAAAATCATCGTACGTATCTCATTGGCACTACCCTTCCTTCAGAGAATGAATACTATTCAATCAACTTACGTATCCCATTCGCATTCTCTTTTCTTCAACGAATGAATACAGCATACTAACACCATAAAACACTTCGCCAATTCATCATCCAAGTAATATGCTCATATGCATATCCGTATGTCATACACAATTAGTCCATGCAATTCTCCAGTGATCACACCACATGAGGATAAGATTATATACAAAAGGTGAAATACTAAAATGTTTTCTTGAATTAAAACATTTTAACCAATTTAAAAAATCACATTTTTATGCATGGAAACTAATCCACACTTACATGGGTACAAGTTAAAAATCCATAGATGAACATACAACTAGCCTGCTAAATTCTAAACATGTTAACAAACAAAAAATCACATTTTTATTTATCATGTTTCTAGATTTTATAAAAATCATAATTTTATTCATGTTGGTTCAAGCTACTAATCATGTGATGTATATATATTAAATTAACTTCAAATCAAGCATGCTAAGATGTTAAAATCTCATTTTTGATTAAGATGAACATTCTAAATATTAAGAATCATGAAAAAAAAAAAAAACTCAAATTATAAAGGAAGCTTGCCTCAAACACCAAGCATCTGAAGAATTATATCAAGCTTGTATCAAATGAAAGCAGGTCTATATCCTAAAGCATAAAAATCATATTTTATCACTTTATTTTAGTTCTACTTGACACCTAAGTAACTAATACCAATTAGCACATAGATCTAATAATCCTAGCATAACTAATAGATCTATCCTATATAAGCTAAGCATCAAGAAACATGGTAAGATCACAATCAAAAGGGTAAACTTGACTAGCTAGGCAAAGATGGAAGAGGATTTGATGAAGAAAAATTGCAAAGAAATCCTTTTTGTTGTTAATTTGAACACCAAAAGAAAATCCACCACCTTCTCCTTTAAAGATCCTTTGGAATCTCTCTTTCATTCTCTTTTCTTTCTTCTCTTTCTCTCTCTCTATAGCTGGCCAAAAATAGCCAAGGGAGAAAAACAAAAGAGTGGGTGGAGGTTTATATAAAGGCTAATTGAAATTTAAATGAAATTCATGTTAAATGCAATTCACATGAAATCCAAATGAAACCTATATGAAATTTAGATGAAAGACATATGAAATTCTAGCTAGATATTTCTTAATGGGTGCGAATACTAGATTGTGGGTTTAAACTCACACCCAAATTGAATCCAAACCCATTAAGAAAGCCTACCATAAATAATTAATTAAATTATAATAAATTTGAAAATGATTAAGATTAGCACTAATTACTTATTAATCTAAAAATTAACAAAAATCTCAAAAATTAGGATTTTCATCAAATACTCAAAATTATGTAAATAATGATAATTTATCATTAAAACAAATAATTATGAATTTTTATAAATTCAAATTTTAAATCAGATAAAAATTTAAAATTTCACGGGTGTCACATTCACCCCACCCAAATAAGAATTTTGTCCCCGAAATTCACTATCAAGGTATAAAATAAACAATCATATAAGTTAGATTAACACAGTTATATATATTTAGCTTCTATCTGCACGGAACTGGTACGTCGAGCGAAATAATCCAAAAAAGAAAACCTTTATGTATATACCATATGTCTGTGCAGTTACAGGCTCAATATACATAATTCATGTTAATTCAATGTAAATAAACAGACAAATACAATGATAGAGCATACGAAAATAAATCAAATGTGACTACTGAAACTATGAGTATTGTACCAATCTATAACTCAATGCAAACACAACCGCTCTCCTCATAGGTAAACCAATAACACCTCAACAACAAAACACGACCTCTATCCTCAGAGGTAAACTAAGAATATTCCGAAAGACATCCTAAAACTTGAAGAACTCATGTCTCACTCAGAGAATGACTCTGAGTCCAAAAATACTATCACTAACAAGGAGGCTACAAGGAATATACCTGTCGTTGCCATATCCTTTGCTTCGTGATCCCTCAGATCAATGTCATAAACTCATCCTTGGAATGGCAACTGTTAAATCGACTGCACAGATATAATACTTGGATCAACATCCTGTCGCGGCTTGTATATGGCATGCATCTTACCCTCCAATCGCGGCAGTGGCACTGGTACTGAAATCTGCGGCTACTGTGGCTGCGGCTGACGTTGCTGATGGAAGTGCGGCTGACGTTGCTGATGGTACTATTATCCCCTCTGGGGTTACTGATAGCCCTGCTAATACTGATCATGGGCTTGCTCGACGCTTCTTTCTCCATCATGTCCTCTTCTGGAGCTATGACAATTTTTAGTTATGTGGACTGGTTGTCCGCAGGTAAAACAATTACTTGGTCTACGAAAGTCTCCTTGGTAAGGTCCTTTTTGTCTCATGGATGTAAATGGCCTCTTGCCCTTTCCTTTCTCTGCTGCCTGCGCCACTGCTCTGGAAGTCGTCTCTCTGACCTTCTGGGTTGCAGCGCCTCTATCTCTAAACCTCTTGATGAGTTTACCACTTTCCTCAATGTGTGAAGTCTCTCGGAGACTATGAATCTGCAGAACTGAAGTCAGAGTCTCTTCTTGAACATCCTGCTTTTCTCTCCTCTATGTGGAACATGATATCGGCTAAATTGGACAAGCTGATGAACTTGCTCTCATACACTGATACAGTCATGTCCCCTGGCTCTAGCGCAAGTAACTCTGCTTCTTTCCTGACTCACGTCGTGGAAGATATGTAATGAAGGTCGAACCTTCGGATAAACTTTGCCCAAGTAGTGGTAAGACGCTCCTCTTCGGAGAAATGCAATCTATACCACTTGCTGGCATCACCCTTCATGCTGAAGGCTACCAACCTCTGCTTTGGAATTGGGTCCACACCCATAACATCGAGTATGCTCCCCGTGTCCTCCTTCTATTTATCTGCTAGAGTGGATCTGATCCTTCTTGAAACTTAGGTGCCCGCAGCTTTTGAAACCTCTTGATTGTTTGCATCCAATTCTCTCGCTCTCCAGCTTGTGGAATCACTGTCGCCACAGGAACTACATGTGGCTCTGGATAACCTCCTCCTGATAAGAAATCCTCTATTGCCCCCATCTTTGCCGTCAATGGCGTCTGGAGGTCAATGAGGTACTGGGGTGCAGTTTCTTCTTCTGCATTCAGACCTTCAGCCATCCCGGGTCTCTTGGTCCATTTTCTACCACTTGACATCTGAGATCATGCAAAAAGACGGGTCAGCAACCCCTAAATAAGAAAAAAATTCAGACTCAAAAGTGGACCGTTAGTTCTTATAAACATTTCAATGTAATTGAAAACACAAAGATGTATATATAAAAGTATCCGTAAAAATTCACACTCGCCCTCATACAGACTGAGACTTCTTATTTCATCCTATACTTGAGTCCTAAGAAACCCTATACTTACTCCATAACTAACACAAGTTTATCCCTTAGGACACTTGAACCTAAAGCTTTGATACCAACTGTAACAACCCGAAGTTTCATATACCAGCTGCGGTCTGGGTGTGAACTTCTGAGACGTTATAATATGATACATAACTCAGATATTTCAAATATTCTAAAGAGAGAACAGTAAAGAGACATCAAACATATAAAGAGAATATGGAAACTGCATGCATATATATAAAGGAGATCTTACTATAGGTAAAGGTTTCAAGTCATATACATAAGGAGTCCCAACATAGGGATACAGAGTCTAAGTCTGAAATTTTAAACAACTAGTATACGGGCCCTCGGCCAAGAAGTAAAGTAAACAAACTATACTCCAAAAATTGGAACATGTACACACAAGAAAGACTCTCCTATGGAGCACTCTATCTATCTATCAAAAGTAAATACAACGATTATGACGTCTCTATCACTCAGTGTCTCTCCGGACGCCCTACGAATGACATGAAAAGATGTAAATCAACGGGCATCAAACACCAGCAAGTCAACCTAAAAGGTTACCCTCCGACCATGATCATGAAGCTGACTAGTACTAGGTCGAGGAGATAAACAATAATTATCATGAAATCTAAATAAATAGATAAATGGATATACGATATGGTAGTGGACTTAACAATGACAAATATATGAATAATCATGATAAATGTATTCGTGCACAATATATGATATATGACAAAATGCTAATGATGGTAACATCCATCAAGTATAATGAATATCATGAACAAAATAGAAACTTTCTGAAATAATACAATGTGCCAACATTTTCTATAGATATCATTCGCGCCCCCTTCACGAATGAGTAACCCCAAAAAATCACACGTGTGGCATTCGCACTCCCCTTCCTTCAACGAATGAACACCAAATAATAATTATACACATATCGTTCGCACTCCCCTTCCTTCAACGAATGTATACCAAAATCAACGTGCGTATCTCATTCGCACTATCCTTCCTTCAATGAATGAATACTACTCAATCAACTTTGGTATCCCCTTCGCACTCCCCTTCCTTCAACGAATGAATACCGCATACTAACACCACAAAATACTTTGCCAATTCATCATCCACGTAATACACTCATATGCATAACGGTATGTTACACACAAATTAGTCCATGCAATTCTTCGGTGATCACACCACATGGGGATAAGCTTATATACAAAAGGTGAAATACTAAAATGTTTTCTTGAATTAAAACATTTTAACCAATTTAAAAATCACATTTTTATGCATGAAAACTAATCCACACTTATATGGGTACAAGTTAACAATTCATAGATGAACATATAATTAACTTGCTAAATTCTAAACATGTTAACAAAAAAAATTCACATTTTTATCATGTTTCTAGATTTTATAAAAATCACATTTTTATTCATGTTGGTTCAAGCTACTACTCATGTGATGTATATATATTAAATTAACTTCAAATCAAGCATGCTAACATGTTAAAATCTCATTTTTGATTAAGATGAACATTCTAAATATTAAGAATCATGAAAAAAACTCAACCAATTGAGGAAGCTTGCCTCAAACACCAAGCATCATGAAGAATTACATCAAGCTTTATTCAAATGAAAGTAGATCTATATCCTAAAGCATAAAAATCATATTTTTATTACTTTATTTTAGTTCTACTTAGCACCTAAGTAAACTAATACCAATTAGCACATAGATCTAATAATCCTAGCATAATAACTAATAGATCTATCCTATATAAGCCTAAGCATCAAGAAACATGGTAAGATTACAACCAAAAGGGTAAACTTGCCTTGCTAGACAAAGATGGAAGAGGATTTGATGAAGAAAAATTGCAAAGAAATCCTTTTGGTTGTTAATTAGAACACCAAAAGAAAATCCACCGCCTTCTCCTTTAAAGATCCTTTGTAATCCCTCTTTCTCTTGTCTTTCTTTTCTTCTCTTTCTCACTCTCTATGGCTGGCCAAAAATAGCTTGGGGGGAAACACAAAAGAGTGGATGGAGGTTTATATAAAGGCTAATTAAAATTTAAATGAAATTCATGTTAAATGCAATTCACACGAAATCCAAAGAAACCTATATGAAATTTAGATGAAATACATATGAAATTCTAGCTAGATATTTCTTAAAGGGTGTAAATACTAGATAACGGGTTTAAATTCACACACAAACGGGCTCTAAACCATTTTAAGAAACCTTCAACCAAAAATATCTTTAAAATACAATAATTAATTAAGTGGTTAAATTGGATTTTGCTTCCTACATGCCATGCATTCTTGGTGACTCACCATGATGATTCACAATGCCACATCACCATGGGGCCTACCATAAATAATTAATTAAATAAAGCAAATAATTTTTTATAACAAATCTAAAAATGATTAAGATTAGCACTAATCACTTATTAATCCAAAAATTAATAAAAATCTTAAAAATTAAGATTTTCACCAAACACTCAAAATTATATAAATAATGATAATTTATCATTAAAACAAATAATTAAAATTTAAATGAATTCAAAACTTAACTCAGATAAAAAACTTAAAATTTCTCGAGTGCTACAAGAGTAGATATAATTGAAGCTCAAGGAATTTGTGAGAGAAAATATTCAGTTGAAAGAATTTAAGAGCTAAAAAACCAATTGAAATAACTTTAAAAATGAAAGCACTTGAAAACTAGAAACTTGAAAAACTTGATTTTCAATATATTTTTCAAAATTTGTAAAACTTCTCGTCAACTTGTTCAAACTTCTTGTTTAAATCCTATTCCCATCACCCATATATGTAGGCAACTCATAACCATGTTAGTTTAGCTCACCAGGTCATTGGAGAAAAAAATTGACCAAGAAAAAGGAAAAATGCTCGTTGGAAAAATCAGAACAAAAGAAAGATTCTGAAACTAGTCGTTATAGCTTTTTGTCAGAACTTTGGTCCGGTTGCTCATTTCTGAACTAGCCATTGACTACGGTCGACTGCCCGGTCAATCGAACTCTGTAAAAAAAATTCTCAGAGGGTCTATCGACCGTTCAGTCGACCAGTACCTAACATAAATATGTGGTGTGCCAGTTGGTCGATCTATCTGTCGACCATTAGGGTTAGCATCGGTCGACCGACTAGCATTCACAACGTGCACAACCCCAGACCAGAGGATCAGTCAAACGCGCGGTTGACCGTTCTGGCCTATTATAGGCTACGGTCAATCGACCTGGGCCAAAACAAAATTTTCTAATTATTATTTTTTAAATGTGAACTATTTTTAAAATATTTTGTATTAGTTTTAAAGAGAAGTAGAAATAAATAAGCAATGAAATACATGTTCTAAACATGCTATAGAATTTTAAAAAAATAAAAAACATGTATCAAGTACCTAGCATGCAAAACACTAATACGATAAAACTTATATTTTAGAAAACGTGTATTTTTATGTGTGTAACTTCTTGAGCATCAAATCTATATTCTATACTTTAAACATACTATTTTCTTACAAGGTTCTTAGCGACTACAAGTGTCTTCAAACAGGCTTAACCAATAGCGACGTTGAGTGCTTTTGAGCTTCAATCCCTTCTTGAATAGTCTTGAGTCTTCATATACCGTCTTTTTGAGGAAAAAACTTCTTAAATCCTCTTGAACCTTAAAACACACTTAAGCACTTGAACTTGATTAGTACTAAATAATCACATATGCTTTGTTATCATCAAAATAAGAAACCGGTAATTGTAACCTTGAGCCAACAATCTATCCTTTTTTGATGATGATAAAACATATGAGTTATTTAAAAATAAATGATAGGAAAGAGCTTGGGAAAGCTCCTTCAAACTATGCTATCTATCAAGTATAAGAAGTTATTATGACTACAAATGATTTGTCAATGTAAGTAAGTCACATGGATGCATATATGAAGAATACATCAATTTAGAATAATATGCATAAATAGCCTACCATCCTTCCATTCCTCTTTCCTCCAAAAATATAATGCAATGAATCATGGATTGCATAAAAATATGGAAATAAAAACGGATATACATAAATTTCATGATACCAAAACAAGGGATGAGTATTTAAACCATGAAAACCTATCTAAAACTATAGATAATAATTCAAATACCTTCAAAACTATAGATAATAACTCAAATACCTCTCCCCCTTTTTATCATGCATCAAAAAGGAGTAAAAGTATAAAAGAAATAAAAATACATGAAGCAAAAAAGAGATACCAATAAAAATACATGTATCAATTGAAAATACATGAAACCATATGAAACAAACATGAAGCAATTTCAAAACTCATGAACTCATAATGCAAACATTAAACTCACCACAAATAAAAGAAAATCTATTATAAACTAGTGGTTTAGTAAAAATATCCGCAAGTTGAAAATCGGTAGAGACATAACCAATATCAATATCTCCTTTCTCATAGTGATCTCTAAGAAAGTGATATCTAATATCTATA
The DNA here is from genome assembly GCA_038442645.1 of Agave tequilana. NCBI lineage: Eukaryota > Viridiplantae > Streptophyta > Magnoliopsida > Asparagales > Asparagaceae > Agave > Agave tequilana. The sequence continues at coordinate 47,848 of JAVJIF010009604.1, forward strand.
TGATTGGTTTTACTATGTTGATTTTTATTCTTAGTCATATGAATAGTACTAGTGTTATCACAAAATATTTTAATATGGTCATAATGCAAATTATAGTCAATGAGAGTATGTTTCATCTAAAGAACTTGTACACAACAAGCCCCAGCCGCAATATACTCCGCCTCAGCATTTGAGAGGGCTATGAAATTTTATTTCTTGAAAGACCATGAACTAGACAATTACCTAAAAATTGACAAGTTCCACTATTCTTCCTATCCACTCTACAATAGGCATAGTCGGCATCCAAAAAACTCATCATTGAAAATTGTCTGGTCTTCAGATACCACTAATAATTTTAGTTTTTGTTAGACTAAACAAATCCATGTAGATCAATTGTAATAGTTTAGAAGTCATGATATCTTTGATTGCTTTGAAAGAGGAATTGGTTTGTTTTTCAAGTTGGCATACATCACAAATGCGGTCTTTTTCAAACTTCAAGTAAGGAATACCCTTTACTGATTCCTTAGAGTTAATTCTAGATAGATGATCAAACGAAATATGACCTAGTCTCCTATGCCATAACCAAGAATCTTCATTAAAAGTATTTAAACAAGTCGCATTGCAATGCAAATTAACATGTCAATCATGTAAACATTATTTTCACGAAAATTGAAAAAACACAAATATTTGTTTTCTTATCTAATACATCACAAGTGAAATCATCAAAAATATCTTTAAAACCTTTATCACAAAGTTGGCTAATACTCAAGAGATTATGCTTAAGACCTTTAACCAAACAACGTTTTCTATTAAAGGAGATGAGTCAATTTGGATATAACCTATATTAATAATTTTGCCCTTTGAATCATCTCCGATGGTGATGGTGTCACTTTTATAATACCTTGATAGGGATGCAAAGTTATTGATATTCCAAGTCATATGCCTTGAGCAACTGCTATCAAGGTATCATCGTTCCCTACGTTTTGGAGCCTTGGTGCGTACCTATATCAAGTAATGAAGTTGTTGATATTGATACTCATATTTTTTTTTGAGTCCTATTGTATTAGTTCTTTGAACCCAAATATGATCATTTGAAGTATTAATGCGATCAAAGCAAGATTTTGCTAAGTGACCATTCCGGCCACAATAAGTGCATGAATATCCTCTACTATACATAAATGCATGATGTGTATGTGTATAATGAGCATATGAAACATAAGTATGCTTAGTGTGTGTAACATGTTTAGTATGATGTGTGTGGGCATGTTGTGTTTGATGAGTGAGAGCATGTGTAATATGAGAAATATGAACATGTTTCCTTGGAGTGTGTCTGTTAGGAAACATGACCTCTAATCTAGCCTTATCAAACTCACATTTTTTTCAAATATTTTTCAAAGTGCTAATTTTGATTTTAGAATTACAAATATCTTCATCAATTAAAGAAAATTTGGCTTTATAAGAAACTTTGTGTGCATCAAAATCTTTTTGTGTAGCAAGAAGTGTGGAAGATAAAACATCTTTTTCTTTTGAAAGAATAACATCTTGATTTTGAAGAAATTCATTTTTATTTTTCATTTTTAAATATTTCTTCTTGAGAAAATCATAGTTATGAGAAAGTTCTTCAAATTTTCACCCAATTTATCCATTGTTAATTCACAATCTTCTAGAGATTGTTTGGATATTACCTTCGATGTATTATCAATAGCCATACAACACACGTTTGTCGTATCCACCTCTTCTTTGGATTCACTCTCCGAATCTCATGTAGCTTTGAGAGCCTTCTTCTTGTAGGGCTTCTTTGAGGTAGATGGCTTGTTTTTGATTTTAGGGCATTCCGCAACAATGTGTCCCGGTTTCTGACAATGGAAGCAAATGATCTTTTTCTCCTCCTTTCCTTGTCGTCTCTATTATTAAATTTGGCTCTATTATACATCCTCCTCACATTCTTCACAAGGAGAGAGAGGTCTTCATCATCTTCTTTTTCATCATCTTCATCGGAGATGGTGGGAGTAGACTTGAAGGCAATCATCTTTTTTTTTTTAAGGCACCATTTCTTCTTTAGCCTTCCTCTTCATCTCATGGGTCTTAATGATGCCGATAAGACCTATGACCTCCATCTCTTCCTTGTCTTTGAGCTTTTTTAATATTATAACTTTGACCTCCTATGATGGTAGTAGAGCACGAATGACCTTCCTCACCTTTGAGTCATTATCAATAGCATCATCTAGAGAAGTAAGACCATTGATAATTTTAGTTAAACCTTGTAACCATGTAATCAATAGAATTATTTTCATGCATGGTAAAATTCTCATATTGGGAATGTAAGAGATCAATCTTTACTCTCTTGACTTGTGATGTCCCCTCGTGTTTGACAACTAGGTGTGACCAGATCTTATAGGCGAATTTATAATAAATGACCCTAGCTATGTCATTATCATTCAAGGCTTGAAGCAATGCATAGTGTGCTTTTGCATTGGCATCAAATTCCTTGGTGGCAATATCGGACCATGTGTTCTCATCACCAACAGGTACACTAAAAGGTTTGGTTCTGCTGCCTTTGCAACCCGGCTTCCTAGGGATTGCAAGAAAACGGTTATCATAATGTTTCATGTGGGGAAGTTAAGGCCATCAAACGTTGGTGGGGTCTTAATTTCTTCGGCCATATTAACTAATGTGGATAGTAAATAAAAATGGAAATGGAGTGATTAGCAAAAAGATCTCTCTAAGGTGGTAAAACCAAAATCTACAGATCAAAACTCTGATACCAATTGAAAATACATCCAGAGGGGGGTGAATAGGTGAAATGCTAATCAAATGCAGAATAATAACTATTTATGAAAAATGATGCAAACTGATCACTCAAAAAAAGAATTGTAGCTGAATTCTTTGTGAAATGCTCTAGAACTTCTCTTCTAAAATTCTTCTAGATTATGAGTTAAGGTGCTCAATTGTCTTCTTATTAAGATGAGTAAAGACCGATAAATGAGAATGATAAAAGTGATGTAATGCAAGCAGTAAATAGAATGTTCAAGAGAATCAACTACACAAGTATAAGCAAAATAAAGAGATAGAGATCAAGAGACAAGCAATCGCAAATACAAAAAAATTATTTCGAGATTCGAGACACCACTCTACATCTCCGCCTTCACCACTGTGAAAGATTTCACTTCTTCCACAAAGGGACCTTACAATAAGAAATTACAATGGTCTACACAATATTAGAGTATACAATCCCAACACTCAATCCTCTATACAAGAAGTAGTACAAAGTCAATGAGATTTTACAAAGCTCTTTGTGACCACAAAATCACAAACACACTCTTCTTTACAACTTCCTATAGAGTAGATATAAATTGAAGCTCAAGGAGTTTGTGAGAGTAAGAATTCTGTTGAAAGAATTTAAGAGCTGAAAAACCAATTGAAATAGCTTTAAAAGGAAAGCACTTGAAAACTAAAAACTTGAAAACTTGATTTTCCATGTATTTCTCAAAACTTCTAAAACTTCTTATAAACTTGTGCAAACTTCCTGTCTAAATCCTATTCCCATATCCATATATATAGGCAACTCATAAACCCTATTAGTTTAGCTCACCAGATCATTTGGGAGAAGATTTGACCAAGAAAAAGCAAAAATACCTGTTGGAAAAATCAGAGCAAAAGATAAATTCTGAGAACTAGCCGTTATGGCTTTATGTCAGAACTTTGATCGACTGATAGTTCATTTCTGAACAAGCCATTGTACGGTTAACTCCCTGGTCGACCGAACTCTGTAAAAAAAAATTTCTCAGAGGAGTCGTTCGACCGCTCGGTCGACTGGCACCCAACCGAAACATGGGGAGTACCAGTCAGTCGATCTATCGGTCGATCGCTGGGGTTAATGGTCGACCGGTCGATCGACTGACTAACGTGCACAGCCTTAGACCAGAGGATCAGTCGACCACTCGGTCGACCGTTCTGGCCTATAATAGGCTACAATCGACCATTCGGTTGATCGACCTGGGCCAAAACAAATTTTTCTGATTTTTTTTTGAAATGCGAACTATTATAAAATACTTTGTATTGGTTTTAAAGAAAAGTAGCAATGTATAGGCAATAAATACATGTTCTTAACAGGATATAAAATCTTGAAAAATTGGAAACATGTATCAAGTACCTAACATGCAAAACACCAAAACGATAAAAACTTGTATTTTTTAAAACATGTATTTTTGTATGTCAAATCTATATTATACACTTGAAACATAGTATTTTCTTACAAGGTTCTTGGTGACTACAAGTGTCTTCAAGCGAGCTTCTCCAATAGCGATGTCGAGTACTTTTGAGCATCAATCCCTTCTTGAATAGTCTTGAATCTTCTCATACCTTCCTTTGGAGGAAGAAAACTTCTTGAATCTTCTTGAACCCTAAAACACACTTAAACACTTGAACTTGATTAATACTAAATAACCACATATGCTTTGTTATCATCAAAATAAGAAACCAGTGATTGTAACCTTGCGCCAACATTTTGGACTTCAACTTAAGGATGAGTTGTAAGTAGTCTCACATCCAAGAATCTCTCATGATGTATTCCCTGTTGACTTGATTAACTACTATTGAGGAGTCACAACGAACTTTGAGCCCTGTAACTCCAAGGGTAATAGCCGCTCGGAGCCTAGCTAAGATAGCTTCGTATTTCGCTTCGTTGTTGGATGCGGGGAAGCCTAGGGTGAAGGAGTGCTCGATGATGGACCCTCCAGGGTGCTGAGAATGATTCTGATTCCTGCCCTCTTACTGTTTGAGGCTCCGTGAATATTCAGGACCTATCCTTCAAGTTTATCAACATGCTCTGTGATTCTCGGGGTGAAGTCGGTGATGAAATCGGCTAGTACCAGGCCTTTAATCGCTGTCCTCAGCTCGTATTTGAGCCCATAGGATCTGAGCTTCTAGGCCCATTTTGATATACTTCCCGTCGCTTTCGGATTTTACACGATGGACCTCAAGGGGTACTCCGTGAGGACTGTGATCATGAAGGTTTGAAAGTAGTGCTTGAGCTTTCTCGAGATGATGAAGAGGGTCAACACTACTTTCTCTAGCTTTTGTATCTGGTCTGGGGTCGTTCATGGTGTGACTGATGAAGTATACTGGTTTCTGGCCCCCTTTTTCCTCTCAAACCAAGGCTCTGCTCACTGCTAACTCTGAGGCAGTAAGGTAGAGATACGTCTCTCCCGAGGAGGATTTTGATAGCAAGGGGGTAAAACCAAGTATCTCTTCAACTCCTAGAAGGCCATTTTGCATTTCTTATTCCAGCGAAAGTCCGCTGCCCTTTTCTCCAAGGCTTGGAAGAACGGCTTGCACTCGTATGTGGATCAGCTTATGAATCAACTGAGGACTGTAAGATGCCTGTTCAGAATTTGGACCTCCTTCATATAGGTGGGTGACCTCATGCTTAGGATTGCTGATATCTAGTCGGGGTCAGCCTCGATGCCCCGTTAGGTGACTAGGTATCCTAAGAACATTTCGAAGGCTACTTTGAATGTAAACTTCTCAGGATTGAGCTTTACCTCGTCCGCCTGAGGAGATTGAAGGTTTTGTCTAGATGTTGAAGGTGCTCCGTACGTGTAATATCCCCTGTTTAATAATACCATATTATTATTTTTATATATTTATCTGATTCTACCTATTATGTTATTATTATTAATTAACTTAATTTAGTATCATTATTAGTATTATTATTATTTTCATTCAAGCCCAATAAGCTCAGCTCATTCTCCTTTTTCTTTTATTCTCTTTTCCTTTTTATGCTAAGCCCGCATGAGCCAAACCCACTTACTTATTTTCATCTTTTTCTATTTTCTATTTAATTTCCCTCTTAATTTGCATGTGATTTATCCATAGAGATTCAAACCCAATACCCATACTCGTTTTCCTCTTTTATCCCTATACTCATAATTGTTTTCCATTGATTTGCAAAGGGGGAAAACTTACAAAAAAGAAAAGGGTCGAGGAGATAAATTACAAGTAACACAAAAGATTACAAGTAGTTCTCCTCGGATATTCTGGAGAAGTGTGCCGGTAGGAGTCTGGTCAGCGCGCGACCACTTTGTCCCTTTGACGATGCGAGCGATAAGATTCCCTTCTCGCCTGGTTCAGAGAATCAGAGAACAGAAGGTTGGTAGAACCCTCTTGTTTCTTCTCAAAACCGCCTTCACTTAGGAATTCCTTCTCGCCTGGTTCCGGAGATTCCTTAAGAAGAAGGTATTAGGGTATCAGCACCCTAATTAGAGAAGTGATTCTCTGAAGTCTTTGAATTCTTGAAAGCAAGAGAATAGATCTCTGTTCAGCCTCTCTATGCGCACGGTCGTGAAGAAGTCCTCTCGTGCAGGGGTCTCTCTTGCGTGTGTGTCTCTTCTTGTGTCCCTGATGGCTATTTATAGGGAGAGCAAGGGTATAATTATCCCTTGAAAAATAGAAACAGATTGAATCAAATCTATTTAAATCTGGAAAGTAGCCTTATTGCGAGGCTAGAATCAGCTTCTGCGAAACTAGAAGTAGCAGGTCGGTTGATCCTCCTGATCTGTTTTGATCCTTTCCATATAATTGGAAGATTTTCCCTGATCCTCTTACTCATTTTAGGAGAGTCAAGAGATTATGGCAATCAACTGTCAAATTTGATCTCAAATTTGATCTTGATTAGATTTGATTTCAATCCTGATTAGATTTGATCTCATCTGGAGATTTAATTGGTCAAAAGTTGACCATAGCAGACCCGCAGCGGAGCTGCCCGCGTTGAGCTCGCAGCAGAGCTGGAAGAAACATCTGGCGAAGTCAGAAGACAGCTCTTCAGCGGAGCTAGATAACGTCTGTGGCGAAGCTACCGAACATTCTTCTGCTTCAAGTGAAGCTAACTCTCTGCGGAGTTAACTGAGCACTTCAGGCGAAGCTATAGGTTAGCTTCCTGACGGAGCTGTGAATGGCTTCAAGGCGAGGTTAGGTGATCTTAGCATCTCAGGCGAGGCTATCCCTTTGGGCTCATGTGATGCTAAGTGTTAGCATCTTAGACCTGCTGAGGTCTGTTTAGAGACAATCTGGGCTTACTGTCTGCTTCACTGGAGAGTCCAAGTTGCTACTTTGTCCCTTGGGGATGAGTGAAAACTGGTCGTCAGCTTATCTGTCACTTGTCTTTTATAAATGTCAACAAGTACATAACCAGTCGTCAGCTTATCTGTCACTTGTTTTTTGTAAATGTCAACAAGTACAGAACCGGTCGTCAGCTTATCTGTCACTTGTCTTTTGTAAATGTCAACAAGTACAGAACTGGTCATCAGCTTATCTGTCACTTGTCTTTTGTAAATGTCAACAAGTACAGAACTGATCGTCAGCTTGTCTATCACTTGTCTTTTGTAAATGTCAACAAGTTTAGACATTGTTCAGGCCAGTTAGCTTATCTTTCACTTGTCTTTTATAAATGTCAACAAGTTTAGACATTGTTCAGGCCAGTCAGAATCTTGTCTTTTTTAAAGTGTCAAAAAGACTCCCTTCAAAGTTTTTGAAAGTCTGCAATGGAATGGCTCAGACTTCGAAATACTTTGAACTGCTTTGACCGGTGGTATGTGAAGTACGAACGTCGCCATGGTGGTTGAGTTCAGCTTCGCTTTTAATCCTGCTTTGGGATAGATTCACTGAAGAATCGTGTAGATTCGCGACTCTGGTTAGCTTCGCGTCTTGGTGGCTTCGCGTCTGGGTGGCTCCGCATCCGAGCCTCCCGAAATAAGTTCACTTTGGAATGTTGTTCCTTTCCGAGGCCAACTGCTTTCGGCCAGTTACGAGAAGGATTGCTCCTTTTTTGAGGTTAGAATAATCTCTCTTGCATTAATCGAGGAAGATCATTCCTCCTTTGTGCGCTTCCGAGGGAGAATATTCCCTTTCTCAAGGCTTAATAAATGCCTTAATGAGGGAGATCATCTCTTCCTTGCACGATTTTAAGGGAAATCGTTCCCTTTTTCAAGACTCAATAAATGCCTTAAATTCGCTCGCGCATCTATGCTTGAAGCGGCAGCACTCAGGCCATGAGGCCTATAAATAGGACACCGTGGTCTTCTGGAGAGAAGTGGTCTGCTCTTCTCTTCTCTTGGTTATTAAAGAGAGATACTCAGATCTCTGAACTAGTGGAGATGCCCACTCTGGTCATTACCCGCCAAGGACCGGTAAGTTTCGGTCATCCAGAGACTTTACCAATGAACTGATAACTTTTTAGGGAGTTTATCTCCCTTAATTTAGCTTTAACAGCTACCTCAGGGATTGATTTCCCTTGTTCTTCATTTTGCATCTGATTGATCTGTAGAGAAGGGTTTCAGCCCAGCTTCCCAGCGAAGCTATCATTTTAACTTGATCAAAGAAAGATCATTGCATGTTTGCCTGCTAAGTTCGCCACACAGGCAAAACTTGGGACTTAGCCTCTTCAAAGTTGAGACAGTCTTGCCATATAGGTGGGGTCAAGACTGCGTTCCTCAGGATCAGTCTGGCTTAGCCATATAGGTGAGGCTTGGACTTGGCATATGCTGAGCTAGTCCATCATCACTGTGCAAGCGAGGCTATCTTCTACTTTAACTGAAATCAATCTTTAACTGAATCGGATATAAATTACTTCACCCTAAAGAATTTAACTTAGCATTTCTTGGCAGCTTTTCCTTTGATTTACTGCTAACTTATTTCAGTTTACATTGCAGTGAGCTATGTTCGCCAATCTTTCGACTTGATGAAAGAGACCAAGAAGTTGCCTCTTGCTTTTCCAGTTAAAACTTTAAATCCTAAGCAGAAGGAACAACTGGGGCAGCTGATGTGTGTTCCCAGAAGAGGTTGACAGTCGCTTATCCTAGATGATCCACTTCGAGGTGAGGCTGGTAGCCGCTTATCCGAGATGATCCACTTCGGGAAAGCGGACGTCAAATGTAAGGTCTCGGATCCTCCATTGCCAATTTTCATCAAAGAAGATCCAGCTTCTTGATGGCAAAATCTACCATTATGCGAAGGATTACAGCCTTGTGCAGGAGGAAGGCCTTTCGTGTCCAGTTGGTTAGGCTTGGAAGTAGATAGGACCACTTATATGCCTTTTGAGCAAATGATTCTGTTGTACGAAACACAACCTTGATGTAGTAGTATCAATGTACCTTCCCTTTTAAATCAATAAAAGTTCAGTTTCTACTCATATGATTTGCTTTGCCTTCTTTTTGATTTGAGAACACTTGAATTGGTCTGACAGAGTTAGACTTCATGAGAAGTTAAAAACAGAATCCTTCCAGTGAAGCTAGCATGAATTCTCTGCGAAGCTCGGGCTTGTGCTTTCAGCGGAGCTAAGGCATGTTTTTTCGGCGAAGTTATTCATGCGTCGCGCGAAGTCAACACTCGACTTATGGCGGAGTTAGCCCTTAGCGGGGCTGAATCAGCGCTTCTTGGGAAGGCGCTTTAGGCGCCATTTCAAATTAATTTGAAACGACAGCCTGTGCTTTTATCGAGGTGCCGTTTTAGGCGATCATCAGCCTATACAAGCCTGATCAGGCTGAGAGAGAAGGCATCACTTCTCTTTAAAATTTTCAGAGCACTTGACTCTTTTCTTCTTCTTCGTTCAAGAATCCAAGAACCTCCTCTGTTCTTCAATGGCTCCCAAGAGACGAGCGGGAAAAGAGGTCGCAACCTCTGCAACGGAGGGTCCTTCTCCTCCTCCGGTCATCGAACGACCGATCGCCGGTAGGAATCTTTCCCTTTTGATTAGAGATTGACGTCTCTCTTTTAAAGCCAATTTCTGGCTATCTTTAGATGAGCCCAAAATGATCAATTATGATCTGTTAATCTTAGGGAATTCGACTCCCTGAATTTTCCTAGACTTCTTAACTGAGAATATTAGAACTGAAGGGTCTCTTCTTCAAGCTTTAGGCAATAACCCCTTTCTAACGAAGTTAGCCCTTGGGGCTTTGTTGCATTCTGTTGTTCGAGGCTAAGCTTCTAGAGCGTTTGTTGCATTCTGTTGTTCGAGGCTAAGCTTCCAGAGCGAAGCTAACACTTGAATATTTTCCCGCTTCCTGCCTTCGTGTGGAGTGCGGAGTTACGCTGCAGCTGCGAAGCTAAGCTTTGGGACGAAGCTATCGTTAGGCCAGCTTCACTCGGGGAGCGGGGTTATACCTTAACAAAAATTGCATTTTTGTTTTAACCTTTGTTTGGCTGATGAACTAATCATAGTTTTTTCTTTGTTTTTGCAGTACACTATACTCCTGGTCCTTTGAACAGTCTATTTGGCACGGCCAGGGGGCTAGATGGCAACGTCAGCCTGCAGTTCCAAGGGCAGGCTTCTTTATTCAGTGAGCTAAGCTCTCATGCTTGAGATACACTTATTCATGGTGGGGATCAGCGCGCCATGAGAAGCATCTTAAACACTGCTCCCCTTGAAGATTCTGACCGACGAATCTATCGGAAGTCCGGCTTCATGTTCGGAGATACGATACCAGACCATGATCGCCAGCTGCTAGCCGGAGAGGGCAGTGGATTTTCCAATTAGATGGCGAGAAGTTCTATCTTCCGTCTAACAAGCGGCATTTTCCCTTATCCTTCTTCCAATACGTGACGAGGGCTCGGAAGATGCAGTGGCAAGTGAGTCAGACTACTGAATCCGTTCACGTAGGAAAATTGATAATTCCCTCACCCGGTTACACAAGAGCGGGGCCTCCTCGTTGCATAATGGGTCTCCACCCTGGGAATGTACTCCCAGACATCCCAGTGGGAGAAAATCCTACGATGGCGCAGACCTTTTGGAATCAATTCTTTAAGGTTCATAGTAACTATCCAGCCACTGACTTCAGGACTCCAGGGTGGATCCACCCTCCGAAGGCATGGTGGAGGGATTTGACTCTATATGTCCTTACTCATTTCGAGGAGGATCAGGAGAGGCTGAATCTTTATGAGGCCGTCAGGGCGACCTGTTATGGCATTCAGATGAGCGTAGCGAACTTCTACGCCATCTTTGAGTTATACTGCCCGGTTACAGGGACCTTCTTCACCCCTGTTGGCGAATTAGGCATGGCTCTGCAGAGATGTGGGAAGTCTCTGCTCTGCCTTTGGGATCTCTCCCATATGAAGAATATTTCCCACGCGAGGCGGAATTGGCACTTCTGGAGAAGCAGGAGCCCGCCTTGTTTGAGACCTACCGAGAGTTAATGTGCCACTTGTACATTTGCTCCAGCATGCATGGGAGCAGTAAAGGAGCTTCGTGCAGCTTGAAGAGCTGGGAAAATTATTTGTTCCCAGATATGGAAAATACTCCTGAGGCGGCTCATTGTGGAGTTGTTGAAGACATCTTTCGCCGGATGCAAAAGCATTCTCAAGGGGATCTAATTCTGGAAGAAGATGACGGCCCCTATGAAAAAGGCGATATTCTTCGGAGTTTCCACCATCAGGCTCGTCAGCCGATGTCCCAGAAGGCACTTCTGGTTGGTTTCTTGACGGTCTGGTTGAAGAGATGTGTGGTGCCATCTTCTTCGGGTGACGTCACTCATCCGACTGTCTTATTGCCTGCCACTTGTCTAGTCCATGGTCGTTCTCTTGGACTTCTTCTGGCCATGGTGTGCTGTATTCAGAGAGGCCTTCACGCATTGACGGAGGATTTCTGTAAGCCACCAATGACGATGCGGGAAAAGGGGACTATTTTGCCCTGCGATGGACCAAACCCCAGAATAGGTCTGTCGTATACTTATTTGATGGCGTGGTTTGCCCTTCACTGTCCCTCCATGATCGAAGCCGGAGAGGACCCCCCAGAAGGCGTTCGAATGGCGCTTCTCCGCTGATTCGAGGGATGTTCATGGCTGAAGACATACATGGCATTCGGTCCGTAAGTTGCTGTGCCGCTATGATGTCTATAGCCTTTTCCGCTGCTTCCCCTATATTCGGGATGCGGGCTAGGGTGAAGAGTTCAAGGACGTGGGGGAAGGGCAGACGTCATTGAGCCGGGAAATTTTTGAGTGGCTGGTCAGTATTCGGCCCTCACATTTGTTATACAGAAACGGGGATACCTGCTACTTGGAGCCCTATGTTCCAAGTCGGTTTGCCCGTCAGTTTGGGTATGACCAACTGTACGTGGTAATCCAAATAGCAATCTGGCTTTCATGGGGAGCCTCATCGATGGAGCCCGTGCTTGGCGGTTCTTCATTGCAGGCTGTACCGAGGCGCGGCTGTGCATGCCGCTAAGGACTCCGAACCTTATGATGACCCTGGGATTCTACCAGTGGTATACGACCTCAAACTCCACACCCATCGGATTCTCTATTAATTCTTCTGGTGTGAAGTTAATTTCTCAGCGGCTGAAGCGGAAAGTCACTGAGAAGGGCGAGGGTAAAGGGTTCGAGTCCCAGGCCTCGGGGAGTTCATTGCCGTTAATGATAGTGAAGCCTCCGATGCAGGAAGTCCTCGCTTTGAAGCGGAAACGGGTGCTGAAACTCCATCAGCTGCTTCTGACGTGGTGGGGACGGCCTCCGTAGAATGTGCTGATGTTGAAGAAGTGGAGGAAGAAGATCCCGACGTTCACTTCAAACGAAAGCGGGAGGGTGGATCTCGTAGGAAGAGAGTAGTGAAGAAGCCTCGTCGCTACGCTCCTACAGTTATTGCAGAGGGCGAACCATCTGCAGCGCTTCCTCCTCCTGCCCCATTAGCAACTGAATTATCGGCTCCTAAACCGACTACTGGCAAAGCCGCTCTGGACCCGGGTAAGATCATCTTCGTCCTTGCAATATACTTTTTCTGCGTTCCGGACAGCTCATTATTTGCTTTGTGATTCAGGCACCGAGGCGATGAGAAGCCCGAGAGCTGAAGCTATCTGAGAACAAGGGGAGCATTATCATCCCTTATTTACTTATAAGGAGGGTGATGAGACTGGCTATTTTGCCGTCTCAGAAGAGTCCGGAGATGATGCGGCTGATGTAGGTCCTTCGAGTACTGGGACCTCGAAAGGAAGTCCCGAAGCTTCTAGCTTCTTTGGGTGAACCACGGAGGGTTCAGCAAGCGAAGGTGGGCCGGCCATTCGTGTTGATCCCGCCAAAGATTTTCCTATGGAGCCCGTGGGGACTGATGCAGCCGTCAAAACGATTGAGGCGACATTATCTTTTAGTATTGTTTTGACCTTTTAGCACTTGCTATTTGTTATGCCCTGCCTAAACAAAGTCTTGTCGCAGGTGTTCCGCCACTGGGTGCATCGACTTCAAGAGAGCCAACCAATCTTCCCGAGGGATCTAGGGGTGAAGTAAGCACTTCGATCGCGGCGGATGCTGCTGAGTTGGATGCTTTATATGGCGACCTGCCCTCTTATTAGCCTGAACCAGTCAGAGGAACTGAAATTGAGGAGACGGTAGTCATGGAGCCGATCTCACTTCCAACTATATCAATGAGTGAGGTGCCATCAGTTTCGCCAGCGCCATCTATCTTGCCAGGTGCGGAGCTGAGGGTGATTACCAGTCCTACTTCCCCAACACTGGTGGTTGAGCCCGCTCTCCCGGAAATAGTCACTAGTCCGACCTCGGTTGTGGCTAGTGTACTAGTTTCAATGAAGACTCCTCCGAGATCACTGATGACCTCTCATGTTGCTGTAACCAGTGCTTCTACTATTCCTTCCACAGTGGTGTCAATAAAGCCAGTGGAATCTTCAGGGGCTGCTCGTCTGCTAGGAGTGATTGAGGCCGAGAATGAATTTGTAGCTGAGCTAGTCGATAGCTTTTATAAGAGCTTGAAGCGATCCATCGCTTTGATTTTGAAAGGCTCGACTACCTCATTCTCTGTTTTGAAGGTTGTCCTCTCACGAAGCATTGAGAGTATCCGAGACTTTGGAGGGGATGACCAAGCCGCTGCATTGGAACTTCTTGTGGACCAACTTGAGAGGGATGCAGACGAATGGCGCCATCTTAGCCATTCGGACCTGGAGTCTTTGGTTAACGAGCAGCTTGCGCACCTTGTTACTCAAATGCATGAAGCCCATCTTGCCGCTCAGAAAGCCGCTAAGGCCATTTCTTCTGACTTGAAATCTTTGGAGATAAGGAATGTAGAGCTCGGGGACGCAATAGATGCTTCTAGCAGTGCTCTTCTTGACGCTGAAGATAAATCGAAAAGGCCAAGGAGATGATCAGGAAGGTGAATCTCCTTTTATCCAAGGCTGAACCAGTGCGTCTTGAAGAGACTGCCCGGCTTGAGCAGCTTAGGGCTCAGAATGACGAACTCTTGCGGGAAGAGCTAGCTCAGAGGGCAACTTTGGTTGAAGTTGAAGCTCGCTTAGCCCAGACGGCGAACTTTAATGAGGCTGAGCTGAGGTCGCAGGCGCTTGTCCGGGCTGCTGATGATAGGAAGACAAGGCTGGCCATTCTTGAAGAGCGGATCAAATCTTATGAAGCACCATCATAGCTTGTAATATATGTGCCTTCATGTATCCCTTCTTTTTGGAATCAATAAATGTAATTTTGTTTTGACTCCCCTGTCGTATTTCCAATTTGTTTTATCTTTTGGACTGTCGCTTTCAAGCTGTACTGTAGCCATTTGAGAAAATAGTCCATACTGTACTGAATAATGAGACTTGGCTATCTGTCGATTCAGAGGTCGCAATGACGTAACCGATTGAGAAGCCACCAAGCTCAATAAAGTCCTTGTCGGACTAAAAGGTGAGACTTGGCTATCTGCCAGTTCAGAGGTCGCAATGACATAACCGGTTGAGAAGCCACCAAGCTCGAGGTAGTCCTTGACGGACTAAAAGGTGAGACTTGGCTATTGCCTGTTCAGAGGTCGCAATGACGTAACCGGTTGAGAAGCCACCAAGCTCGAGGTAGTTCTTGACGGAATAAAAGGTGAGACTTGGCTATCTGTCGGTTCAGAGGTCGCAATGACATAACCGGTTGAGAATCCACCAAGCTCGAGGTAGTCCTTGACGGACTAAAAGGTGAGACTTGGCTATCTGCCAGTTCAGAGGTCGCAATGAAGTAACCGGTTGAGAAGCCACCAAGCTCGAAGTAGTCCTTGACGGACTAAAAGGTGAGACTCGGCTATCTGTCGGTTCAGAGGTCGCAATGACATAACCGGTTGAGAAGCCACCAAGCTCGAAGTAGTCCTTGACGGACTGAAAGATGAGACTTGGCTATCTGCCGGTTCAGAGGTCGCAATGACGTAACCGGTTGAGAAGCTATCAAGCTCAAAATTTTGATGGGATTTGGAAAAAGGTCTCGTTTTCATTGCGAAAACGAGGAGATCACTGTCATAGGTTTATGTTAACGTAACAGCGAAATGGATGCCAGATGTTATACCGTTAAACATAGCATAAAAGGGGTCTCGCTCTCACGGGGAGAAACGAGGAAATCACTGTCATAGGTTTAGTGTTAATGTAACAGCGAAATGGATGCTAGAGGTTATACTGTTAAATATAGCATAAAAGGGGTCTCGCTCTCACGGGGAGAAACGAGAAAATCACTGTCATAGGTTTAATGCTAACATAACAGCGAAATGGATGCCAGAGGTTATACTCTTAAACATAGCATAAAAGGGGTCTCGTTCTCACGGGGAGAAACGAGGAAACCACTGTCATAGGTTTAATGTTAACGTAACAGCAAAATGGATGCCAGAGGTTATACTGTTAAACGTAGCATAAAAGGGTTCTCGTTCCCACGAGGAGAAATGAGGAAATCACTGTCATAGGTTTAATGTTAACGTAACAGCAAAATGGATGGAAAAATCTTTATATGGGATCTTACCATTCTATGGACGAGAATTGGTAAGCGATTTTGGGGAGGGAATCAAATGGGAATAGGTCCCTTAGGATTTTTAGCAAATCCTCAGCTGTCAACGGGTTTGATATGCCTTTACCAACTACCGTTTGAGTCGGGCTAGCCATGCTATTCCCCTCAGCATGATGAGTTGTCGAGGAGTTATGTTGGGCTTAAGGGCCAATATTTTCCCCTATCCTTAACCATTAAAGGTGTTGGATCATTTGGTTAGCGTATGTGTAACCTTGATTCTCCTTCGGGACAACCAGTGTATGACCAGGTTCCTACTGGTTTATGATTGAATGATCCCATTTGGAGGAAGAGAGAGAACTCTTTATGTGTACCTTGGATTTGAAGGTTTTGATTAGAGGTGTAATGTTAACTTGATCATGAGAAGGATCCTTAATCAAGGATAATACTTCTTTAAGAACTTTCCATTGATCGGCATCATGAGTAAATCGCCATCTGAAGTCATAAGGCGATATGCTTTGTTTGAATATACTGTTTCTATTACAAACGGTCCTTCCATTTAGGCTGAAATTTGCCTTTGGTTTTGTGCGTCATGATCATCGGTCGTCTGACGGCTAAAACCAAATCTCCTTTCTGGAAGACTCTTTGTTTGACCTTCTTATTGAAGGCTTTTGAGATTCGAGCTTGATACAACTCGATGTGTTGCTGAGCTTGTAGTCGCTTCTCATTTAGGGCTTCGAGCTCTTGAAGACGCAACCGATTATTGTCCTCTGATGTGATCTTAGTGGTCAGAGCAACTCGTAATGATGGCATCTAGATTTCTAATGGTATGACTGCTTCACACCCGTATACCAGGGAAAAAGGTGTATTGCCTGTCGGGATCCAAACTGTGATTCGGTAGGCCCAAAGACATTCACCAAGCTTTTCGTCCCAATCTCGCTTATTCGAGGAGACGAACTTTTCGAGTAACTTGACGATCGTCTTATTGAATGCTTCTACCAAGCCATTAGCGGCGGGATTATAGGCAGTTGAAGCCACATTCTGAATTTGGTATTTATCACAGAATCGATAGAATACCTAGCTTATGAATTGGGGACCGTTATCATGAATGATCCGCCTAAGGACACCAAATCGATGGATGACATGGTGTTTGATAAAATTAACTACGTTAGAAGTTTTGACTTCAACCAGTGGTATGGCTTCTGCCCACTTTGAAAAGTAATCGGTTATTGCTAAGATAAACCGGTGACCTTTTGTCGAGGAGGGGCTGATTGGCCCTACGACATCGATGCCCCATGCTTCAAATGGCCATGAAGCAATAGTTGGATGGAGCAACTCCGGAGGCTGGTGTATGAAGTCCGCATAAATTTGGCATGCTTTACACCTTCGTGCATATTGGATGGCATCGGCTATCATGGTTGGTCAATATATCCAAGCCTATGCAATCTGTCTTTAAGTTTTGGACCTGGCTGATGAGCTCCGCATATGCCATCGTGTGCTTCTTTAAGCACTTCCTGTGCCTTTGAATTAGAAAGGCAACGGAGGAGGACACCGTCATATGAACGACGGTAAAGTGTCTTCAGAGTTGGGTCGTAGTAGAAACGGAGAGACCTTCGTCTGATAGATGCTACTTCTTTAGGATCGTCTGGCAGCAGACCATGTAAGACATAGTCGATGAGAGAAAATCGCCAATCTCTCGGCTCAAGATCCGTCGAGATATTATAGACCTCTCTGGTTCTTAACATATGTTTAGAGCAGACAAGGTGTCGAGTCGCTACTGTGAGGTGATACTCGGTGTCGACTGGCAAGGCTAACGTTGTTGCTAACGCGGCAAGAGCATCTACCTTAGTATTCTGAGATCGAGACACGTGCCCGATGTAGAAACCATCAAATAGATTAGCCAACTCGATGATCGTGTGATAATAAGGCACCAAGTCTCCGTGGCGGACCTCATATTCGCCTTTAACCTGGTTGATGATCAGTTTTGAATCGCCGTAAGCTTCAAGGTAGCGTACCCCCATTCTGTGGGCGAGCTGAAGACCAATGAGTAGAGTATTATATTCTGCTACATTGTTGGAGCATGATTCCGTCAGAGAAAATGCTCTAGGAAGGACATGATTCTGTGGAGAGATAAAAACAACCCCCACGCCGGCAATGATCCTGCCTTTAGGACTGATTCGTGATGCTCCATCGAAGAACATCTGCCAACATATCCTCTGCTGTGAAGGTAATAACAGGTACCTTTGATTGTACATGATGGTATTCAGGGCAAGAAGACGGAGCGTCATCGTTAGGGATTTCTGGCACATACGTTAGAAATGATTCTGAATTAGTCAGTGCATCTCTGAGCACTTCTCTTGTCTCTTTTGAGAGACGAAGGAGCTCGTGTATTGTAATACGAGCCGGGATATTGGCCAGCTGGGCCAATATGTCAAAACTAAAGGGCGTGCCAAGCTCTTGGCCTGAAGGCTTCTTCAGGACATGGTCGAACCAGACTTCCTTAGGCTTCTCCTTTCCCTTGGTTGGAACCGAAGCAGGTGTTGGCACTTGTACTGACGTCGTTTGCTGTTGTGTCTCGTCAGTAGCTTTCTCATACTGTTTTAAGTATGATTTTCCGGATCGAGTACCCATCGGCTGAGGTACGTCAGCCTGCGTCATGCAAGCGTGCTTTTCTCCTTCAGAATCACTGAGAGAAGCTGATGTGAAATTGTCATCGTCTGGCAGGATGGAGATGACATTGCAAGATTTTCCCTTCGACTTGGACTTCTTTGAATCCCATTGTTTGTCTTGGACAAGGTCGAGTGTATCCGATTTCCCCTGTCTCCAGTGTCAAGGGAACAATATCCCTATTATCCTGAGTTTTAACTGCAGGATGTTTGACTCTATTCGTGGCGCAGGGACTGGATAAGTCCCGTTAGGAACTGTGACCTTTGGGGTTTTGTCGAACTCAAGGGTCACCATATTGGCAATGACTTTCTTCTGCTCTGACTTCAGTGTCAGGACTCCGGCATCGATCAAGGCTTGAATTCTGTCCTTGAGGACAAAGCACTTGTCGGTAGGATGATGAATCATCCTGTGGTAGAGACAGTATTTGGGATCGTTCATGCGTTCTATCTCATTGGGACGTCGAACCTCTGGTAGCTTCATTTTATTCCCTTTATGAAGTAAATGAAATATTGTGACCACCTGATTGTCTCTAAAGGAGTACTGTTTCGGAGGAAACTTAGACTCCTGAATATTGAAGCCGGTCTTCTTGGCCTTCGACTGCACGTCCCCTGACAATTCAAAGGACATAGTCTCTTTCCCCTTGGCTTGAGAAGACTGCGCCATGTCGCCACGTCCTTTATTACTCATACCCATTTGCCTTTAGGGGTGGATGGTTCGAACATTTTAGCCGACTTTTCGGCTATCTCAGCTTGTTCGACTAATTCTTTCCAGGTATGGGCTTTGATAGCCCCCATGCGAATCTCTACTTGGTCCAAGAAGTTGTGCATGCACGTCTGTAAGAGCATGGTAATGGCATCCCTGCTGGGCACATCAAAGACAAGTTTCTGAATCGCTCAATGTAGTCGGGGACAGATTCACCCTTCTTCTACACGGTGGAGAGGAGCTTGTCCATGGTTACCTCGGTATCGTCCTCATAGAAACGAGAAAGGAATCGGGTTTCCAGGTCGATCCAAGAATTGACAGAGCCCGGAGGGAAACTTCGGAACTGTAGGCTGTCTAAAAATCACCAAGACAAGCCACCAAAACACAGAGATCCAAGATCCAGGCGCAAGGCTAAATGTGACAATCAAGACGCGGGAGATAGCCCGCGTCTCAGCATCAAGGCACGTTGGCTCAACGCCCGCGTCTCAGCATCAAGGCGCGTTGGCTCAACGCCCGCGTCTCAGCATCAAGGCGCGTCGGCCCGAAGCCCGCGTCTCAGCATCAAGGCGCGTCGGCCCGAAGCCCGCGTCTCAGCATCAAGGCGCGTTGGCTCAACGCCCGCGTCTCAGCAACAAGGTGCCCCCACCTTGGTTGTAACCACCCCGATTATGGCGCCATCCACTGCCCATGTAGCGGGAAGTTGGCCCTCATCGTGGAGCACTTTTAGGGGGCACGATCACCCCCTAAAAACCCTATAAATAGTCCCGTCACTATTGAAGGAGGAGGACGACGACGATTATCGGGCAAAAGAGAGATTCCGAGGAAAAAGGAGAGATCATCGACAGAGAGAGAGAAAACCCTTCAGCGAGCTTACTGAGTACTAGCCGCTCTTCGCCTACCTCCTCTTCTAGAGTTTTGGTAGACGGAGCTGAGTTACTCCCTCTACCGACCGAAGAGAAGATCCCCGACGGTCCAAACAGTCATCCGGTCAACGGAGAACAAGATTCACTCTCCATCGCCACCCGAAGAACCCAGCACTAAACAAAGGGGGAATTCAAGATTCAATATTCCCCCTCCCTTGTAACCGGAAGATTAAGCCGGCTGTAATTTTTTCATCTGATTCAAGGAAACGTTACACCAGCCACCCTTTTCCGTGTCAAACAAGAGATGGCGACTCCGCTGGGGAATACTTTCGTCACTGACGAACAGATCGTGGCGCAGGATGATGTTCTCCGTAAGGGGAAGATGGTCGAAACACTCGTTGTCGAGTTCGACCAGGCGAAGTATGAAGAGTTCCTCTCTTCTGGCTCCAAGAGCCCAAAGACCCGCGTCTGCCGCAGGGTCTCAACTGAAAAGCTACCCGAAGCCCAATCTGAGGCTCTGCCGGGTGCCGATGCCCACTGTGCCAAGACAAGTTCACGCGCCAACGCCTCCCAGAAGGCCCGCGTGACCTCAGGCACTGCTGTTGCGATCAACCGCGTCGCACAGAACACACGCGCCAACGCCTCCCAGAAGGCCCGCGTGGTCCCAGGCACCACTGCTGCTGCGATCAACTGCGTCGCGCAGAATACCCGAGTCAACGTCTCTCAGGAGACCCGCGTGGTGAACACTCTTGGTTCTATAAACCAGGATGTTGTTGGTTTCTCTCCACCTCCTCGACGCAACCGGAATGCTGAGCGTCGACAGAGGAGACGCGCGCGTCAACTCCAAGTCGGAACCGTTGGTTGTCTGACTGGGGGTGGACGCGGCGTACAATCTGATGCCTTGCCCGCACCTCGTCCAGTGCGTGAGATCCGCGTTTGGCGACCCAAACGCGAGACCCCTCAAGTTGAGTCCTCTGAGGACCAACTCATCAAACGCCAGGGTGAAACCTCCGCGTCTTTTCAAACGCAGGAAGTACGCACTCATAGGCGTGGGGCCCAGCAGCCCACTCTCTCTCAAGCAACTCTGCCTAAACGCATCAGGCAGCAACGCGAGACTCGCGCGCGCGTCATACAGCCGCGTCATGAGAGTCGCGTCCCTGAAGTCTGCGTCCAGGCTGAACAGCACATGACTGTCTCCCGTCTTCGACGTTGCGAGACCAGTCTCTTTAATCCCCCTCCCACGGATTTGAGGGATTATTTGACAAGGAAAAGAAGTGCCAATCAAGCCACTTCGTCATGCTGCTGTCAACAACTCATCCATATGCTCTCTGGATGCCATTATGGATCAGGCGTGCACCAGCAGTCCTTAATCAGACAGCTGACCCTGATTCCCCCGTCAGCCAAAAGAAGACGCTCCCACAGGAGGAGAACCTTCTCAGATGTTGAATACCCGGAGCTTACTGCAAACATGACTAGCAGAAGAAAGGGAAAACAACCAATGGTCAACTCAGAGGAATCTGACTCTGAGCCGGAGGGGGTGTATCAACACACTCGCACCCGGACAGGGGCCATTCCCCCAATTGACTATAATGCCTTAGCCCGCGGCATTAGAATGGGTGATTCTCACTCCGCTATAGTGGAGTCGCAGGCTTCAAACTCTTCCGTCGAGAAGGAGGCTTCCGCCTACATGGCAGACACTCCTGAGGAGACGGCCAGGCGTTTAGAACAGACGCAGAAGCACCAGATGGATATAATCGCCTCTCAACAGAGATCCATTGACTCCCTCAAGCATATGCTTGAGAAATTGCTTGAAGAAAGAGCGAGATCTCCTCCTAGACGGCCGAAGGGGAAAGGGAGAAAGGGAGGAAGCCCACCCTCCGAACCTTCCGACGAGACACGACGATCTACCTCGGATGTGTCCAAGCCCTCGTCGCAGGCAAGAAGCGACCAAGACCAGGAGAAGACTCATGCTAAGAGGATGAGTCAATTGGAATGACGCCTCGAGGCCCTTGCCAATCGCAAGGACCTCCAAGAAGCTGGAGTGGTCCGGCCCTATCCGGCTGAGTGGGACTTAGTTCCATACCCTCCTAAGTTCAAGGCTCCAACCCTCCAAGCATTCGACGGGAAGGGGTCACCCAACCAGCACATCTACTACTTCAAATCCCAGACCGGGAATGTGGTAGATAATGACGCCATCCTGGCGCGACTGTTCATCGGCACTCTGAAAGGGTTGGCTTTTGAGTGGTTTATGAAGCTCCCGGAGGGTTCTATCAAGAACTGGGGGGATCTAGAGAAGCTGTTCTTGACACGCTTCTTCGAAGATGACTCCGAAGTCACAATGCCCACCCTTTTAGCTACCAAACAGCGGAGAGGGGAGTCCGTCAAATCTTTCGTGGAAAGATTTCGGAACACGGCACTCCGGTGCCCAAGCGGTATGACCCAGGCCACCCTGGTGGAAACATGCCGCCACAACCTCCAAACCTCACTCCTTGCTCAAATAGGAGTTGCTGAAAGCCGCACCTGGAAGCAGTTAGTCCAACAGGATGAACAGGCTGAGGAGATTGTTGCCCGTGTCAAGGCAGAGGAAGGCAAGCTGCGGCCGGAAAGGTCGACAAGGCGTGCACCGGCACCAGACACCTCCCTCCAGACGAAGCGGAAGGATAATTTGGCGACGGAGACCAAATCTCCCACCAAACCTCAAACAGGCAGGGCAAGTGGCTCTTCAAGCCAGCCACGCCCCAACAAGCAGTATTCCTTCAAGGAGGAACACGTCGATTCGCTCTTCAAGCTACTCAACAAGAGCAATCGACTGAAGCTCTCTGAAATTAGACGCCCGGAGGAAGTCGGCAAGACCGACAATCCCAACTACTGCATGTACCATAGGATGTTGGGACATCCTACCAAAAGCTGCTACGTCTTCAAAGACATCCTTCAGGCTTTGATTGACGCGGAGGTGCTCAAGCTCCGACCAGAGCAGAAGAAGGTCACGGCCAATGTAACGTCGGTTCTCCAGTTCGGGAGACAACCTCCAACGCCTGCGGGGGTAACTCCTATTCCAAGGGGAGAATTAAGAGTGGTCAACACAGACCCTCACCAGCAGCAGGAGAAGGGCTTGGTAGCCGTCCCTACACCTCAGGGGGAAACCATGTGGGTCCACCCTGACCTCGTCGATGAACAACAATGGACTACTGTAACCAACAGGAAGTCCAAAGGCAAGGCAAAAGCTTCGTCCTGCCATGTGGTATGTGCTTCCTCCCGAGAAGCAGAGGATGATGTTCCCTCGCTGACTGATTCAGAAGAGGAAACAATAGTCCTGGCCGCAGAGCCCAGCCAACCGATGGCGGGGACCCGTTCAGGACAGGCATACTTGAAGCAGTACGGCGAGACGGCAGCGGCTTCTCCGCAACCAGCCGTAGAACCAGCCAAGCCCTCCGCAAAACCACCTGTGGAGAAACAGAAAGAAACCCGGTTTTCTCGGGTTCTTTCAAAAGGTGCAGCGGAAGGATCCTCGACACCTTACCGCTTCGATGTCTTGGCTCAACTAGCCAACATCCCGGCACGCATCACCTTGTATGAACTCCTGAGGCTATCAAAGTCAACCAGAGAGGCTCTGCAAGAAGCTCTAGCGAATGCTAAGGCCTTCGTGACCCAGGTGCCGAAGGAGGAAGATGTAGAGGATTGCCTCCACACTTCCCAGAATGCCCCCTGCATCACCTTCACGGCAGATGATATGCAGGTGAAAGGGAAACATGATCGACCCCTGTACTTCACAGGCTACATTGGATCATCTGAGGTGAACCGCATTCAGGTAGATCCAGGGTCCGCATTGAGCATTATGCCCCGCCGAGTCATGCAACACCTCGGCATCCCTACCCACCGTCTGAGCCCTACACAGACGACCATCTACGGGTTCAATGCCAACGGCACCCGTCCGATGGGGAAGATCAAGCTCAAGTGCCAGATTGGGAGCCTCAAGTCGGAGGTGACATGCTATGTCATCGACGCCGACACTTCCTACAATCTGCTGCTAGGACGACCATGGATCCACCGCAACTCCATCGTTCCCTCCACTCTTCACCAAGTCATGAAATACATTGACGCGAGTGGGAAGGTGCAAACGTTGGTTGCCGAAAGGTATCCGTTCAAGGGAGTCGAGAATTATTTCACGGATTCCCTTTTATATCAGGATCCGGTGGATGAAACCCCGCAACTGGAGGCGCCAGACTCTGGTAATGAGGCTGACACTGAGCCCGAGCAAGAAAAGTGCCTGTGGGAGTTAAAACCACTTGTAAAGAGCACTAATAAGCTCGATGTTGATAATACCACCGACGATGCAGGTGGTTGGTATATTAATGAGAATCTAGACTTTGAATATTTTTCTGCGTGTGCATCCGATTCAATACCGTCGGATACTACTACCGACGTAGACGATGACATCTGGTCGGCAATGGATGCTTTGACATCATTGCATGTACCAGTAAAATCATCTTTCGGGACATACCAGGATAATGGCGATGCGCAGGAATCTATATTCTTGGTTCCGGCAAGACGAAAAGGCCAAAGACCAATACTTTTTAGGCGAATCTCGTCTGAACCAATGCCCCGCGAAGAATCGGAAAGCGAGGAGGAATCCCCTCAGCTCGACCATTATGAATCGAAAGCACTCAGAATGATGAAGCAAATGGGGTACGATATAACCAACAAGCCCGGGTTGAACTTCGGCAAAGGAAGGAGGACGCTACTTCGATCCTTTGTGCCAAAAGGGAAGGCCCCCGATTATTATCATCGGACGCGCAGGGGGTTGGGCTATGTATCAACTCCGGTCCCATCAGCCTCTGATTCTCAAGAATCGTCGAGCAACGATTGCTCTTCAGACACGTCATCATGGGAGTCAGATGTCAGTGTCGGCAACATCTTCAAAGGGCTTTCAGTAAACATGGTTTCAACAGGCCATCTGGAAGATGAAGTTGAAGAAATGATCCAACCTGATACAGATCCTTGGATCAAACATTTGAATGCTCTTTGGGATATCCGCTTTGAACAGCGTGAGCCACCCACAGATGACAAGGTTGTTCAGATCAACCTAGGAGATGAGACCAACCCCAAGCCCATCTTCATAAGTGACGGCCTGTCGCCTCCAGAGAAGAAGGATCTAATATCTCTTGTACAAGAGTATATAGATGTCTTCGCCTGGAATTATGAGGACATGCCTGGACTTGATCCTCAAGTGGCTATGCATCGCCTCAACATCAATCCGGACATGAAGCCTGTTAAACAACAGCAGCGACGGTTCCGTCCAGAGATAATGGAGGCAATTCAATCAGAAGTCAGAAAGCTCATCGATTCTGGCTTCATTCGGGAAGAACAACATCCCGACTGGGTAGCCAACATCGTCCCCGTCGCCAGAAGAATGGGAAGATCCGGATCTGCATCGACTTCCGTGATCTAAACGAGGCCTGCCCCAAAGACGAATTCCCATTGCCAATCACAGATGTCATGATTGACAATACTTGTGGATTCGAGCGAATGTCCTTTATGGACGGGTTCTCAGGATACAATCAAATCAAGATGTATCCCGATGACGAAAAGCATACCTCCTTCAGGACTCCTCTAGGGGTATATTGTTACACCGTCATGCCCTTTGGACTGAAAAATGCAGGGGCAACATACCAAAGGGCCATGAACGCCATTTTCCATCAGGAAATGCGAAAAACGGTGGAATGCTATGTCGATGACATCGCGGTGAAGAGTCGCACTAAAGGTGATCACATAGCAGACCTGAAGGTGGTCTTCGACATCATGCGGGCTCATCAATTGAAGATGAACCCCACCAAATCCTTCCTGGGGGTAGCCAGTGGCAAATTCCTAGGATTTGTTGTGACTTCCACAGGAATCTATTTGGATCCAGAGAAAGTCCGCGCTATCCAAGAGATGCAACCCCCCAGAAGCCTCAAGGAGCTCAGGGGATTACAAGGACGATTGGCGTACATCCGCAGGTTCATATCAAACCTTTCCGGGAGATGCCAACCCTTCGCCAAGCTGATGAAAAGGGTGTTTCATTCATTTGGGACGACGCTTTCAAAAAGCATTTGAGGAGATCAAACACTACCTCACCCAACCACCAGTTCTTGCAGCTCCGGTGTCCGAAAGCCTTTCCTGGTGTACGTCCGAGCAATGGATCATTCCCTGGGAGCTCTACTAGCTCAGAATGATGAACAAGGACGAGAACAGGCAATCTACTATCTGAGTAGAACAATGATCGGAGCCGAACATCGGTACAACCCGATCGAGAAGGAATGTTTGGCATTAGTGTTCGCCATTCAGAAAATGCGACACTATCTGGTAGGCCAGACTATAAATGTCATATCAAAAGTCAACCCTCTGAGGTTACTTATAACAAAGCCTTCTTCACTAAATGGCCGGCTGGCAAAATGGGCCATATTGCTATCACAATATGAGATGCATTTTCTGCCACAAAAGGCTATTAAGGGGCAAGCGGTGGCGGACTTCTTAGCTGAACACCCAGATCCGAGGGCAGCCAAACTCTATGAGGATCTCCCAGACGAGGCCGCCGAAGTCTGCCTGACTCAGACGTTGTTCGAAAGTCAAGTATGGCAACTTTTCTTCGACGGTGCATCAAGGACAAGCCCAAAGGGACACGTAGTGGCGGGGGTAGGAGTAGTACTTGTCTCCCCACAAAATTATGTGATCCCCCGAGCTGTCTCGCTAACGGAGCCTTGTTCCAACAATGTGGCGGAATACAACGCTCTTTTGATTGGGATGCAATTCGCCGATGAGATTGGCGTTAAAAATCTCGAGGCTTACGGTGACTCTAAACTCATCGTCAGCCAAGTTCGCGGAGAGTACGAGGCCAGACATGAAGATCTAGTACCCTACTACAACGCGACAATTCACATGGCCGAAAGGTTTTCAAACTTCTACATCGACCATGTACCGCGCAGGCAAAATGCACATGCGGATGCACTCGCATCCCTCGCTGCTTCCTTAGCTCTTCCAGCTGGAGCAATGGAGAAAGTATTCGTCTATAGCCACGACCTATACTGTCCAAAAATTCCCCTCGGAGACTACCCAGGGTCAGCGGGAGATCGTCGCGGTAAAGAAACACTTGAAGTGTCGACCGCTTCAGGGCTTAAAGACTGGCGATTCCCCTACATTGATTTTGTCTTATACGGCATTCTGCCCGAAGACACCAAGGAGGCGGCCGCCATTCGGAGGAAAGCCCCCAAATTCTACTATAATGCGATTTCGCGAACATTGTATCGTCGATCGCATGACGGGATCCTGCTCCGATGCCTCTCATCAAAAGAAGCCCAAGGAGTATTGAAAGAAGCCCACGATGGTACTTGTGGAGCTCATCAACTTGGCCCAAAATTGGCACATCGACTCCAAAGGATGGGTTACTATTGGCCCAAGATGATTGCCGATGCTGTCGCTTATGCTAAGAGATGTTACGCCTGCCAAATACACGGCGATTTCATCCATCAAGCACCAGGGTACCTCCACTCAACGACCTCTACTTGGCCGTTTGAAATGTGGGGGATGGACGTGGTTGGCCCTATCAGCCCACCATCATCGAAAGGACATCGGTTCATTCTAGCGATAACCGATTACTTCTCAAAGTGGGCCGAAGCTATCCCTTTGAAAGAGGTGAAATCTTCTAACGTGATCAAGTTCGTGAAACATCACGTTATTTACCGCTTCGGTGTGCCTCGGCGTATCATCCATGACAATGGACCCCAGTTTATCAGCCAGGCTTTCTAGAGATTCTGCGCGAAGTTCAGAATCCAGAGTGTGTCCTCAACGGCATACTATCCTGCTGCTAATGGTCTTGCAGAAGCCTTCAACAAGACTATTGGCAAGCTTCTCAAAAAGTTCGTCTCGAAAAGTCAACGAGACTGGGACGACAAGCTGGGTGAATGCTTATGGGCCTACCGCACAACGGTGCGAACCCCAACTAAAGCCACGCCATTTTCCTTGGTATACGGATGCGAAGCCGTCCTTCCATTGGAAATACAAATTCCCTCTCTACGCGTCGCCTTAACAGCGGAAATGACAACTGAGGAGAAGCATCAGCAGTGACTCCAGGAGTTGGAAGCCTTAGACGACAAGCGTTTGCAGGCCCAACAACAAATCGAGCTTTACCAAGCTCGTATCACCAGAGCCTTCAACAAGAAAGTCAAAGCGCGAACTTTCAAGAAAGGCGACCTTGTCTTAGCTGTCCGAAGACCCATGGTCATGACGCACAAGACAAAAGGAAAATTTCAGCCCAAATGGGAAGGACCATTTGTAGTAGAGTCAGTCTACTCAAATGGATCATATCGCCTCATAACTTCAAATGGCGATACACTCATGATGCCGATCAATGGCAAATTCTTGAAGAAGTACTATCCTTAATAGTACTCTTCTTCCGATCAAGTTAAAAGTACACCTCTGATCAAACATCCGACGCCCTCGACGGCTAAGGATAGAGGGAAATGTTGGCCTTTAAGCCCAACATAAGTCCTCGACAACTCACCATGCTGAGGGGAATAGCATGGCTAGCCCAACTCAAACGGTAGTTGGTAAAGGCATGTCAAACCCGTTGACAGCTGAGGATTTGCTAAAAATCCTAAGGGACACGTTCCCATTTGATCCGACGCCCTCGACGGCTAAGGATAGAGGAAAATGTTGGCCTTTAAGCCCAACATAAGTCTTCGACAACTCATCATGCTGAGGGGAATAGCATGGCTAGCCCAACTCAAACGGTAGTTGGTAAAAGCATGTCAAATCCGTTGATAGCTGAGGGTTTGCTAAAAATCCTAAGTGGACTCGAGTCCACTCTTTCCTCCAAAATCCCTTACCAATTCTCGTCCATAGAATGGTAGGACCACAAAATGCAATCATTACTACGTTAACACTATACCTCTGGTAATGAATACTCTTTGTCGGGTATAAACTTTGCTTGTTAACTCTGCATAGAGTAACAAACTCTCAAATTTGCCAAGTTAACACTATACCTCTGGCATTTCAAATTCCACTTGTCAATTCTCATCAATAGAATGACAGGTCCTCAAATTGCTCTTATCACGAGCCAATTCTTGTCAAGTTAACATTACACCTCTGACAAACTACTGTTTAAGTTAACATTACACCTCTAAGCAGTACATCGAGTGCCTGTCAAGTTAATATCACACCTCTGATAGTCACCTTTCTTCAGACTTCCGTATCGAAGCTGAAATGGACGATGCCAAGTTAACACTACACTTCTAGCATCCGAGTCATCGCTAAGTTCAACAATACACCTATGGCCATGACCGTTCCTCGACTTCCTCGTCTAAGTCGAGATGACCAATGCTAAGTTCAACATCACACCTCTAGCATTACCTCACTGTTAAGTTAAACATTACACCTATGACAGTGACATTCACCACACTTCTGACAAGACTATCTCCAACCCGTTAAGTTAATATCACACCTCTAACGGTAAAAGCTTTACTAGATTCCTCGCGGGTCTAGTTTCACTTGTTATTCTCTTCAACAGAATAACAGGTCCACCTAAAGACATTGTTAGGTTAACATTACACCGCTGACAATGTTTTATCAAATTCCCCAGCTGACCTTGAATCAAGTCAATCCTAGACACTTGACAAAAGTTCACCTTCTCTGGGAGTACGCATTCCCCCTGTCACTTTCTTTTATAAAGTGGCGGGTCCACCAAAATCATTCTTTTGCTTCTAAAACAAAACATTCAAGACAACAGAAAGAGGCAAAAAGAAAAGTGTCACTTTTATTCATATCCAAACACATGAAAGTGATACAAAACGCTCTCTTATACAATAAGATTGAGTGTTACAATTAAGGAGTACAAAGAAGTCCCTCTCTCTCTCTGAGGCCGTACTCACTCCTTGAAGCCGCCTCTGATCCTAAGTGCATGATGTCTGAAGAAGTGCCAAATTGTGGCGACTGTTGGAACCGATTGCACTTTGATGCACGACGCCAACTTCGAAAGCGCCCTAGCTGACTAAGCCAGGAGCAATGGTGTTCTTGAGGTCCGGTGGCAACAGAAGAGCCTGCAACCCTTCGTTCAAGAGTTGATCTTTCCCCCGCAGGCCATCCAAAGGACATGGACTGTCCTTGATGTTACTTCTGGGATGGGAGAGGAAGAGGATCCTCTCCGCCACCGCAACCGCCGGAACCTCCTCGCCGTCATACTTGACCTGACCATCTCTTGCCATCAGGCAAGAGTGGTGCAGGAGATCTGAAGAGACCTTGGCGAGATTTGGGTCCTCGTCAGAGATATAATTTACTCTCTTACAAACGACGAGGACCATAATTTACTCTCTTACAAACGAACATTGAGCAAGCTCGCCGGTTGAAGCACTCTTCCAGGAGACCAGCGAACCTGCAAAGAACAAATAAGAGAATCAGAAAATCTGGAACTTAGTATACTTTAACAAAGAAAACTAAGTAACAGACGCGGCAGTCATTGAAGACTTCAGACGCGGAAATGATCTGCACAGTCAAACCACCGCGTCAGCAGAAACAGACGCGAGTCAAAACTGTGCCACGCCCAGGATTCAAACGCGGTCTCAGTTTGCACCCGCGTCTAATGTACTAGACGCGAAAAACTTCAAACGCCGAAAATTGCCATCTCTCTGTTGGGTGAACAGGAGTTGCAAGATTCAGGTCTGAAACGCGCCAAGGCAATAGCCATGAGCAAAGCCAGCGTCAAGAGCCCGCGTTCAGAAAAGTTCAAGTCACCAGCACAAATTCCAGAATAGGAATGCACCAGAATTTCATTCAGATGCCTATGCCAAAATACAGGCTATGGACATCATCGGGGTGACATACCAGCAGAAACCTCTGTCCAGAGTTGACCTCTCTGCATCCAAACGCGGGTGCGCAAGATGACATGAGAGAGGATTCCTTCTGAAGAGACCAAACAGAGGCATGAGAGCTCTGGGTCATCTTCATCCACAGGGTCACCTTCACCCATGAAGACGGTTCTCTGAAAGATAATTCAAGGCGAGACTTCTCTCGGAGCAAAACAAATGAAAACAGTCTAAGTTGGATTGTTGAAGAGGGAGAGGGTGCACTCTATTTATAGGCAGTCCCTAATAACTGTCATTAATGGGGCATCAATCGGAACCGTCGCGCACAACTGTCAAAGCCCAATAAAAAACGGACGCGTGGAACGCTGCTTTGGAAACCGTCGAAGTGCGCCGGTTTTTCAACCGCCAGCGTCGGTTCTGCATGCAAGAGCATTAACGCCTGAACCCAATAAGAGGCCGACGCGTGGATAACTGTCTTGGGAAGCAACGGATGACCCGGAACCCCAATCGACAGTGAAGACTTGACGTTCAAAGATCTCCTAAAAATCTTTTAAGTCATGCTGCATTGAACGCAGATGGGAAAGTCGCTCGAGGCTGCGTATCCCGTGTCTGATCGATCCGCGTCTTTCTTAGCAAGACAGATTCGCGTTATTCAGAGCCGCGTTTCACTCTGTGATTGACGCTGCGTCTCACTCCATGGACTGACGACCGCGTCTCACTTTATGGATCAATGCTGCGTCTCATCAAGAAGACCGCGTTTCACTCTGTGATTGACGCTGCGTCTCACTCCATGGACTGACGACCGCGTCTCACTTTATGGATCAATGCTGTGTCTCATCAAGAAGACCGCGTATCACTCTGAGATTGACGCTGCGTCTCATCAAAAGGACTTAGTAAATCTAAGTTCCTGTGGACTGACGACCGCGTCTCACTTTATGGATCAATGTCGCGTCTCATTAAGAAGACTCAGAGTCAAGGCCGCGTTTCATTAACAGAACTTAGTCTTACCTAAGTGCCAGTTACCAAGGAGTTGGATTCGCCTACAGCTGAGCAAAGAAGATGGAGCAAAATTTTCAAACTTTTATTATAAACAGTAAAAGTGGATACAAACACTCTAAACAGAGTGTCCTCTTCTTTACAAAAAAGGGGAAAAGAAAAGAAGGCTAAATGTCCTGGTTCGCCAAGGTACGGATTTGTTCCCTAAGGCGGTGAATCTCGTGTTGGCGCGTCCTTTCAGCTTCCATAATAGCCCGGTCCCGCAGCTCCTCTTCGGATAAGAAATTTCTTGCGGCCAGCTGCGTTCGCAGAGATTCCACCCTGGAAGAATGTAGAGACAGACTCTCTTCAGCTCGCGCCCTAGCAGCTTGTTGCTCCTCTAGCTGCTTTTTGATGGTAGCAAGCTTTTCCTCATTGAGCGCAAGCACAACTTCTGCCTTGGCAATGGTGTCCCGAGCCCTGATGATGACTTGCTCTGTGCTCTGCATGACAAGCTCGGATTCCCTTGAATCGCCAGCTAGTTTCTGACATTCAGCCTGGGAATATTCGAGATTGCGGATCTCTGCAGCGATTTGTGCCTCCGCTTCCTGTCGCTCTCGTTCTTGAGCAGCTAGGAGCCTAGTCAGGGTGGCCTGGGCCTCACTAAAAGAGCCAGCATCTTCCAAAGACTCCAGCTCCTGCAGGTAGTCTCCCAGTTGCTCTACCACCCGTAGACACGCCTTGGCAAGTGAAGGGCCTCCGGTTAATTCGACGTTCACGGCCAGATTTTTAAGAAGCGTCTGGGCAAATTGGAACGAGCTGTTTCCACGTAAGATGAGATCAATACATGATCCCATTGAAGCGAAGAATTGCTGCACCATCTGACGTGCCAGTTCCCCCATGTCTTCACCACCTAGGAAGCTTCCCGACCCCTTTTCTGTCACAGGATAGGGGATATAAGGCGGATCTTCTCGCACAAGAGTCGTGCTGGCCGTCGAGACAGCAAGAGCTAGACCGGCCGCTGACGCTTCCGGAGGTACTACCTCTGCAGGAGCCTCCACGACCAATGAGGGAGTAGTAAGCACGACCTCCTCAGAAACCTCCACCGAGACCTGAGTTGTATGGCCTTCTGGAAGGGTGCCAACCATCGGACTCTCCACCTGAGCCCCCTCAGTCCTCTCTGCAAGTTATCGCGATGTTAGCCACAATGATAGAAGAGCTAAACATTTAAAGCATCAGAGCTGCCTTACCAGGTTGGAGGTCCGGAGACGTCAAATCCTGCGGAGCGGAAGTCTCCTCGGCTTCAGCAGTAACCTCCTCGCCTGGCAGAGTGAGAGCCTCCTCAGCCTCAGTGGTTGCTTCCTCTTCTGGCAGAGTGGAAGGCTCCCCAGTTTCAACAGCTGCCCCCTTTGAGGGTATCTCAGCAGCCGAGACCTCAATCCCCTCGGGCTGGGTCAACTCTTTCACCATCTCCTCGATACGCGAGGAGGTTGTAGCCTCAGCATCTTCGGTTGGCCCTGCAGCATAAAAGAAGAATGTTAGAACATCCTCTTCAATATGCAAAGAGAAAATTGGACAGAAGATGGAAAGAATACCTTCAGTAGGGATAATCGCCAGCGATGGTGCAGTCGATGGCTCACCCTCATGTATTTCCTCCTCCGAGATGTGGAAGAATTTGCTCTGATCAGGAAGAGCGGGTTCATCGCCATAGTCGGTCTCGTCTTCAAAGGCGCTTTCCCCCGATAACGAAGAAGACGACAGCGCAACGCGAGGAAGCTCCGCAACAGGAGCCTTACCTCCAATTACCCCAGTGGTAGGACTAGGGTCGACTGCCCTAAGACTGAAAATGAAGATGCAAGGAGACCCCGGCTGTTGTGCCTCGTCTCTCCCATCATGAGCAGAAGAAGGCTCGGGTTGAACTGAGATGCCTGCAATCTCAACATCCCCTCCAGTCATTATGTCGACCTCCAGTGACTCGTCATCTTCGGCGGCGGTGGACTCGTCAACAAGCTCCCCTTCCTCCACGGTCTTGCTGCGCGACCTAGGAGCACGGACTAGGGTGGGGAAATCTTCATCTTCCGACGGTTCCTCAACCCTAACAGGGACGTCTTCAGGAGGAGCCTCAACTCCGGCAGAGATGTCTCCGGATTGAGAGACTTCAGCCGTTAAATCCCTCCGAGCCTTCTTTGGGGCAGGCTCAGCGATAGAAGCAGAGCGTCGACGACGCTTGCTCGCCAACTGCTTAGACCTCCTGGCCCGCGGCTCCTCCCTCGTGGCTGGTGGCTCCGCCCTTGTCGCTGGTGGCTCTGCCCTTGCCGGTCGCGGCTCCGCCCTCACTGCTGGGGGCTCCCTCCTCGATCTTCGCCCGACCTCCTTTTGGGCCTTCAGGTACTGTTCTACGAGTTTCGTCGGTTTACTAGAATCAGTCCTGGCCTCGAGACTTGCATTGATGCTCTCAATGCATGAAGACGCCGGAAAAAAGTCTGGCGTTTGGATGGCTTGGGAGTACCAAGTACAGAAGCTGAAACTCGTACGGCACTTGGGCCCCTCGAGAGGTAGACGAAAAGATACTCCCGTCCCTCCAGCCACACTATAGTACCAGGCCCGAGCACCCTCGAACAGGTTCCCTTCGAAGGCAAGTCTAGCATTGGGGTTCCCGACATAGAGCTGATCATAGCCGAACTGTCGAGCGAAGCGACTCGGCATGTACGGCTCAATGGTACATGACGTCCCTTGCCGAAAAGCACATATCCGGGCCGGATATTTAGCAACCACCAGAAGGCCCCCGCGGATAACCTCGTGAAGTCATCTGGGCCAACAGAATCAACAAGTAGATCCCCGAAAGATGCATCAGGGATCTGGAGGAGGCAGCGATTGAGCTGGTAGTTTGCAGGGTCTGAAAGGCACTTCCGGACGTAATATATATAAGGATCACGCCATTTTGAACCCTCCAACCGCTGTACAAAAGGGACAGAACTCTCCCTCCAACGCGCTGCCGTCATCAAAGAAGGCAATGCATCACGTACCAAGCAATAAGGTACGTGTAAGGCAGCTCGACACGAAGGTTGGGACGCTTCACCGTCGGACTCCCCTCTGAGTCAACATACGGCTTTCCCTCGGAGTCTGCAGTTTTTGGTGGCTCGCAGAAACTCTTAGTGAGCGCCCGCAGCCCGCTCTGAATACCAGCCGCCACGGCCGGGAGAAGGGCTATGGGGTTCCCATGAGCCAGGAGCACCGCCGGGTACACCACGTCAGCAACAATGACTTCATGCGGCAGCGTGGGCACCACACAGCGCTTCAGCCACAGCATCAGAAAGCCCGCCAACAGCGCCCGATCGGAGATAGGAGTCCGGGCTTGATGGTGAAAGCTTTCAAAAACCAAGTCAGGGTCGAAACCGTCCTCGTTCGACTCCGTGGTGTAGAAGCTGTTCGGAGCCTGGTCGATCCTGTCTTCAATCTCCCTGTCAGAGCTGGGATCCAATCGGGTTATCCGATGGTCTTTGGTGTTGACATTATTGAACAAGTAACTGGCCCAAGACAGTTGCTTGACTCCCTGCGACCGCCATTTGGTTATCTGGCCGCAAATGTGGAAGTGACATAGCACTTCCCAGTAGGTCTCATATATGAGGGGAAACTCCTCCTTCACATAGCGAAGCTCCACAGCGGTCGGGACATATTCCTCATAGGGAATATCCCCTGTCGACAGCCCCGAGACCTCGTGCAGCTCGTGCAGAGCAAGGCCCATCTCTCCGACCGGAGTGAAGAACGTCCCCGTCGAAGGATTATAACGCTCTAGAATCCCGAAGAAGTTCTGAGAGCTTTGAGGGATCCCCCACTGCACGGCCCTGACTGCCGAGTACAGTCCCACGCGCTTTAGCAGACCCCCGAGCTCGGTAAGGACAAAGCCGACCATTCTGCCCCACCAATAGTTCTCCGTGGAACGGACCCACCCCGGCGCACGGAACCCAACCGGGTAGTGACCCTCCGCCTCCATGAAGGCGTTGAGGAAGGTAGTGCCAAGTTGTGGTATCTCCCCAGCTGGAACCTCAGTCCTGCGCGACCCAGGGAAAAGGCCGATAACTGACCTGTCATGGCTATCATGACGGTATACTTTGTGGGAGCCTAAATCACCGAGAGTGATCTCGGGAACATATCGAGCAAGGTCCCATTCCATCTTCCGAGGGACGGACATATGCTGGAAGTAGGACAGCGGGAACATCCTCTCCATGTCTGGAAGAAAGAATCTTCCACCCTTTATTTGACGGAGCCATTTGTAAGTTCCGTCATACACGCTATGGCCGCCCTCGTGGATACGATCTCCGAAGAAGAAGGCAGGCTTCTCCAGCTTGATGCCAGCATCTGTTGCGAATGCTGCATCAGTCATAAACACCCGAAGAGTTCTCATGTCAACATTTGAGAGCCTCTCTCTGCGATCCGGTGACTTGTCAGCAGTCACAGGAACAGTCCTTTGTAATACAAAAGTCAAATCCCGGTCAGCACCACCTACATGACCAAAGTGGCACTTCTTGGCGAGTGAAGTAGCAGGGCGTGGTGCTGCAAAAAGAAAAGGACACTTAGTTAGATACTCTATCAAAAGCATAGAAAAAAAATGCTAAGTGTTCATAATCCGAACGCAGAAGAGACACTGGACGCAGGAATTATCAAATCCGCGTCCAGACCTGCGCATCCACGCAGAAGAGACACTGGACGCAGGAATTATTAAATCCGCGTCCAGACCTGCGCATCCACGCAGAAGAGGCACTGGACGCAGGAATTATCAAATCCGCGTCCAGACCTATGGGATCGGCGTCTCCACAACATTCTCCTTGATGTCACTTCTGGGGTGCGAAAAGAAGGGAGTTATCCACCTTAACCTTTCCACTACCATAATCGCCAGAAGTTAAGGAGGGTAACTCCCTTCCTTTCACATCCCCAGATGTCGAAGTACTTGGACTCGGGTGCCAGATTCATCAAAATCAGCAGCTGATGAAACAGAACGCAAGGATCAAATCCGCGTTCTGTAAACTAAGTCCGCGTCTGAACCCTTCACAAATAGAAAATATTCTAAGTGAAGAATCTGAAGCGCAGGACTCAAGGGCGCGAGGGTCCAAACCCGCGCCTCGGTTATCATCCCAAAGACTGCGTCTGGGAATCAAACACGATTTGAAATTCACGTGTTAAGGGTTCTTAAAAGTTCTTTGAACTTTCTTTAATGGCGAAACTTCCGCCTAAGAGGCCTTTACCTTGGAGACCTGGGAGAACGACGTCCTGTGCAGAGGAGGAGCTGCCCCTCTGGGCCTCGGCAATGGTCGCCTTAGAGGACGACGCGGTCGGCTTGGCCTTGGGTGCCATTGGTGATCAGAGGTCAATGAAGAAGATGAGCAGTAATGGAGAAGAAGAACTCTCTTAAATCTCTGAGTAAGCGCGTTCGGAGAAGAAGATGCATCTCTCCAACTGTTGCCTTTTATAGGCACAGGGATTCGCGAAGATACGCGGCGTGTGGCCCGGTAGACGCTGCAGCGAGTCGCCGCTTAACGCGTGTAACCAAATCGTTTCTGAACGGAGAAGATCATGCGTCGCAACCCCGCCACGAGTCAGCAGTCGACACGTGGAGCAGTTCATTTAATGAACCAGGAAATCCGCGCGCCAAAAGGCGAAATTTCGCCGGTTCCCTAGGCCAGCTGGCGGCGTAATCATGACATGGCACAGAATTCGCGCCCAAAGAACGCACCTCCTCGATGGACATGCCACGTCAGCCTCTCCATGAATGCATTTGGAAGGTCGCGTCTCTCTAAGAAATTCGCGTCCTTCCAGTCTGGCCAAATATCGCGTCTGCCTTCTGAAGATCAGTCACGTCTCCATTGCCAAAGGACGCACGTTACAGAAATCGCGCCTTTACAGCAGTACCATCTCTGCTTTTTGAAAAAGAATCTGCGTTTGGCCTCCTGCTTCTGCAAAATCAGTTAACAGTACACTGACGCAAGCAGACGACCAACCACTCCTGGCTTAAAGCGCGCCAGTGACAGACTAAAAGCAATCGGGAAGGTTTAGACTGTGCATCTAGACACTCAACATGATCAACTCTCGGGGCTTCAAAGAGTTCAACAGTACACTCACGAAGACCAACTCCAGATAAGATTAAACCCGGAGCATCAACAGTCTAGTCATGAAGGCGAACTCAGCTAGAGTCCAAAGTATTTCGAAATCCGTCCCAGTTAACTGCGGAATGTCGAAAACTTTGGAGGGGGTTCTGTAGGCTGTCTAAAAATCACCAAGACAAGCCACCAAAATACAGAGATCCAAGATCCAGGCGCAAGGCTAAATGTGACAATCAAGACGCGAGAGATAGCCCGCGTCTCAGCATCAAGGCGCGTTGGCTCAACGCCCGCGTCTCAGCATCAAGGCACGTTGGCTCAACGCCCGCGTCTCAGCATCAAGGCGCGTCGGCCCGAAGCCCGCGTCTCAGCATCAAGGCGCGTCGGCCCGAAGCCCGCGTCTCAGCATCAAGGCGCGTCGGCCCGAAGCCCGCGTCTCAGCATCAAGGCGCGTTGGCTCAACGCCCGCGTCTCAGCAACAAGGTGCCCCCACCTTGGTTGTAACCACCCCGATTATGGCGCCATCCACCGCCCATGTAGCGGGGAAGTTGGCCCTCATCGTGGAGCACTTTTAGGGGGCACGATCACCCCCTAAAAACCCTATAAATAGTCCCGTCACTATTGAAGGAGGAGGACGACGACGATTATCGGGCAAAAGAGAGATTCCGAGGAAAAAAGGAGAGATCATCGACAGAGAGAGAGAAAACCCTTCAGCGAGCTTACTGAGTACTAGCCGCTCTTCGCCTACCTCCTCTTCTAGAGTTTTGGTAGACGGAGCTGAGTTACTCCCTCTACCGACCGAAGAGAAGATCCCCGACGGTCCAAACAGTCATCCGGTCAACGGAGAACAAGATTCACTCTCCATCGCCACCCGAAGAACCCAGCACTAAACAAATGGGGAATTCAAGATTCAATATTCCCCCTCCCTTGTAACCGAAAGATTAAGCCGGCTGTAATTTTTCATCTGATTCAAGGAAACGTTACACCAGCCACCCTTTTCCGTGTCAAACAGGAACCAATCAAATGCTACCCGCTTTAATGTGCCAATGAACAACCTAGTCATGATAGCATCATTGTCTATAACATTACCAGTCTGGGAATAGAAATAGTAGATGTACTGGTTTGGCGAGCTCTTACTATCGTACGTATGTAACGTTGGTGGTTTGAACTTTGGTGGGTATGGTACTGACTCCCACTCCAGCGGGTAAGGACGGATTGCCCCTACTTTCTTTAATTCATGCCTCTGAGTTAGGGATGCAATTTGAGCTTGGATGCCCTTAAGGACCTCAGCGTCCAAAGAAGAACTTCCTTGGACTTCTCCGTCTTTGGCTGGTCATTGCTAAGATGTTCTTCCTCATCATGGTTACTCCCGTATCGTTGTTATTCCGGTTATTGAAGAGTTGAGCGAGCATCTGTTGGATGTTGTCCAAAGCTTCTTGCTGGGTTTTAGAAGTTTGCTCCTGAGCTTCCAAACGTCGACGAAGGTCGTCATTACCATTGTCAGCCATATTGACTGATACTCTGTCCGTTCGCACTGAGTTGACGGTCGCCGAAGAGGCATACCCACTATCTTCATCTTCTTCACCAGACCATTGGACTGATCCTCCCTTTAGTTCCGGCGAGGCTACTGCCGTTGAGGAAGAAGGTTGTTCATAACTGTAGGGTATCGCAACCCTAGCCCTGGTGTTTCGGAAGATACCCTCTTCATGCACCAAGACTTCGCCTAAGCCTGGGCTGTAATCTGGATCTGGGGAACTGTAGGGAGTGTCGTCGGACGCTTGTCTGCCCCTGCGCAGCTCTCGCCCTCTTCCGCTCATGTTGACGGATGTAGAAGGTAGGTCTCGCGAGACGCTCCTTTTATGATTTTTCACCGGGCTTGTACCGACAACCAATCAAAAACTGATCGTCGGCCTGGAGAAGTGGCGAGGATTGGTCTTAGCTGACAATAGATTGAGTAGACTGTCACCAACTGACATCCCACTTGTTTGACAACAAGATGAAGAAATTTGAAAAGATTCCAACTTGTGTTTGTTTATCAAGAATTCCCGCAAGTCAGACCCGTTTGGGCCTAAACGATCCAGCGCAGAGGCTCTTTTGGATCGTGCATAGGATGATATCCTGCTCCTTTTATCACCGCAGAGGGGATTAGCACTGAATAGTGCTTCAGCTCTAGCTTCGCGGCTAAGAACCTTGGGAATGTCCTTGGGTGCTGAAGCTGCATAAGCAACGCTGTCAACACTTAGGGATAATCCCTTAGCTCCGCTACAAAGCTCGAGCTTAGCGCTTGATGAACTGAGGAGTGGAGCACGCTGTGGTGCTTTATCCGCTATGCTGTTGCGAAGGCGATTAGCCTTAGATAGTGCTTGGGCTCTAAGTTCGCAGCTAAAAGCTTTGGAAACACCCTTGAGCACTGAAGCTGCATAAGCAACGCTATCAGCACTTATGGACGATCCTTTAGCTCCGCTGCGAAGAGCAAGCTTAGTACTTGAAGAACTGGGGAACGAAGCACGCTGTGGTGCTTTGGTTCCAGCTTCGCGGCTAAGGACCTCATGCGCACACTGTGGTACAGTAGCTTCGCTCATGAGAACGAAGTTGGCGCGAGTTGTTGCTCTTGAATTGGGCGAAGGTACTGTTGCCATTGTGACTTCGCGGCTAGCAGCATTGTTGGAGCAGGCAGGCATCTTGCCTTTTTCTTCGCAAGAGAGACGCACTTGTGGCGTAGCTACACCTGAGACTTTATTCAGAGCCTTCTGCTTTGGCCTCCACATCTGCTTTGACAAGGGAGACTTAGGTTCGCAAGGAACCTGACCGGCCACGCGCGAGGCTGAGGGGTGTTGGCAGAATTCTGCTTCTGGTGCCTTGGCCATGGAGACCTTTCTATGCTTCCGTGCATGAAGCATTAGACCACCCCAGAGAGGGCTTCTTCAAATTTTTCTTGGTCGAAGTGAACGACCAGGTTCTCAAAGTAATAGGCTTGCATTACTGACCTACTTCCCTGTTGCGCCAGAGGACCGCAGTAGGCTCACAGAGAGCCTTATCTGTCTCCGCAGAGACTTGCTTTGAAGATTTAGCCAGAGATGCTCTAGCTGCATCAGCTTTCCTGAATTCAAAGATAGACCCGAGTTCTATTCGTCGCATTGCGACACTTGATTCTCAGCAATGGAGAATTCATTCCCCAATGGAGTCGCCATCTTGTTTTCCATTGATTTACAAAGGGGAAAACTTATAAAAAAGAAAAGGGTCGAGGATTTAAATTACAAGTAACATAAAAGATTACAAGTAGATCTCCTCGGAGATTCTGAAGAAGTGTGTCAGTAGAAGTCTGGTCAGCGCGTGATCAATTTGTCCCTTTGACGATGCGAGCGATAAGATTCCCTTCTCGCCTGGTTCGGGGAATCAGAGAACAGAAGGTTGGTAGAACCCTCTTGTTTCTTCTCAAAACCGCCTTCACTTAGGAATTCCTTCTCGCCTGGTTTCGGAGATTCCTTGAGAAGAAGGTATTAGGGTATCAGCACCCTGATTAGAGAAGTGATTCTCTGAAGTCTCTGAATTATTGGAAGCAAGAGAATAGATCTCTGTTCAGCCTCTCTATGCGCACGGTCGTGAAGAAGTCCTCTTGTGCAGGGGTCTCTCTTGCGTGTGTGTCTCTTCTTGTGTCCCTGGTAAGCTATTTATAGGGAGAGCAAGGGTATAATTGTCCCTTGAAAATATAGAAACAGATTGAATCAAATCAGTTTAAATCTGAAAAGTAGCCTTGCTGCGAGGCTAGAATCAGCTTCTGCAAAGCTAGAAGTAGCAGGCCGGTTGATCCTCCTGATCTGTTTTAATCCTTTCCATATAATTGGAAGATTTCCCCTGATCCTCTTACTTGTTTTAGGAGAGTCAAGAGATTATGGCAATCAACTGCCAAATTTGATCTCAGATTTGATCTTGATTGGATTTGATTTCAATTCTGATTAGATTTGATATCATCTAGAGATTTAATTGGTCAATGGTTGACCATAGCAGACCCGCAGCAGAGCTGCCCGCGTTGAGCTCGCAGCGGAGCTGGAAGAAATATCTGGCGAAGTCAGAAGACAGCTCTTTAGCGGAGCTAGATAACATCTGTGGCGAAGCTACCGAACATTCTTCTGCTTCAAGTGAAGCTAACTCTCTGCGGAGTTAACTGAGCACTTCAGGCGAAGCTATAGGTTAGCTTCTTGATAGAGCTGTGAATGGCTTCAAGGCGAAGTTAGGTGATCTTAGCCTCTCAGGCGAGGCTATCCCTTTGGGCTCATGTGATGCTAAATGCTAGCATCTTAGACCTGCTGAGGTCTGTTTAGAGACAATCTAGTCTTACTGTCTGCTTCATTGGATAGTAGAGTCCAAGTTGCTACTTTGTCCCTTGGGGATGAGTGAAAACTGGTCGTCAGTTATCTGTCACTTGTCTTTTGTAAATGTCAATAAGTACAAAACCGGTCGTCAGCTTATCTGTCACTTGTCTTTTGTAAAAGTCAAAAAGTACAGAATCGGTCGTCAGCTTATCTATCACTTGTCTTTTGTAAATGTCAACAAGTACAGAACTGGTCGTCAGCTTATCTGTCACTTGCCTTTTGTAAATGTCCACAAGTACAGAACTGATCGTCAGCTTGTCTATCGCTTGTCTTTTGTAAATGTCAACAAGTTTAGACATTATGCAGGCCAGTCAGCTTTTCTTTTACTTGCCTTTGTAAATGTCAACAAGTTTAGACATTGTTCAGGCCAGTCAGAATCTTGTCTTTTTTAAAGTGTCAACAATAATCCTACCCGAAACCCAATTTATACCCAATTGTAGCCTATAAAATCTCAACTTAACCTAATCCCCCTTCCTAATCTTCATCTTCCTTCCCACCCAACAACAACCGCCCTTCCCTTGGCTGATCTCCCATGTTGACCGAGCCCCAAGCCACCCACTGTCGTCGACGAAAGCAACATCCCCAGGATCACTCCTCCCCTCTGGTTGTTGTCGTCCAAC
This sequence comes from Agave tequilana, assembly GCA_038442645.1. NCBI lineage: Eukaryota > Viridiplantae > Streptophyta > Magnoliopsida > Asparagales > Asparagaceae > Agave > Agave tequilana. The sequence goes on from JAVJIF010009604.1 coordinate 90,679, forward strand.
AGTAAGACAACGCCCCACTTGACCTCCGTGCTTCGCCGGCAAGTCTCCGCAACAACTCCTTCCTCTTGGCCAAGCTCGGATCCATCTTCTTCCTCTGCTGGCTATTGCCCATAATGAGCATAGCCGTGTCAACCACAGCCCCCAAATCCCCCCATGCTCCATGGCCGTGTGTCATCAGCTCAGCGAGTTGCTACACCCCCACAAGATCCCTGGTTTTCTCCTTTTCTGCGTGGCCGAGTTCGACAGCCACGCATGGCATGGCGTAAGTCCTATATCTTCTCCCTTCTCTCTATGTTCGCTTAGCCTGTATACTTTGTTTTTTTTTGTAATAGGTATACGCATGTAAATATAATGCATGTGGATGTATAGGGTGCTTAATTAATGTTCATGTTTTTGTGTGGGATGGCATTTTCTGTCTCTTTATGGGACGCTGTTGATCACTGTCGGCGAGGGCGAACGCACCCACGCCCTTCACGGTGAGCTCCTCTATCCAACTACATCCTCTGCGGCCCCCGACATCTCCGCCAGGCCTCCGTCGGTGCGCCGCAAGTCGCCCTGAGGTTAGTGCATTATAGGTGTAGGGTAAACATGTAATAATGCACATGTTTTGTTTGCATGGTGTATTGTCTGTTGGTGTGTGCATACGTGGGCATTTGCATGCATGCGTGGGTGTATAGGTGAGAAATTATTTGTGTGCGTGTGTATTTGCATGGTGTGTGTAAGTATCTATTTAATGTATTTATATAATTATGTAAATGTGTGTTTGTGTGTATGTGTGTGTGTATATATGTATGTATATATTATGTATGTATAGGTGTAGGTATGTGTATACTTGCATGTGTATGTGTACGTGAGTGTACACGCATGTGTCAGTGAGCTAGGGAGTGTGTTAAGTGTATACTTATATTTATTTGTATGTTTGGTTGCGTGTTACAGCGTTTCGGACTCACTCGGACGATCCGAACTCGGTAACGGGAGATCCGGATTCATCCGTTGTGGACCCAATACATAAGCGATTCGAAGACCAATCTATGAGATGATATGTAGATCAGTACCGGTTCGTGCAGTGAAGATCAGACGGCGATTCGATTCCAAAATTGTGTCATTTCATGTGAGTGTTCATTCTTGTGCATTTTCTTATTTACCGTTATCGGTATGCATTTACATGTTGCACTTATCATTTCATGTGACTTTCTATTATATTTTACCAGTTTGATTACTTGTACTACTTAATAAGACATTCATGATTATTTATTTTATTTACGTAGTTGATAGGAGCTTGTATTTGTGCCATTTCATGTATTGGTAGTTTATTATTGTTGGCTTAGGCCTAGTTTTAATGCACCTTAGACTGTGACTTAACTCAGCTCGATCTTGAGGTTGATAAAATTTGTATTAGTTATCGATTTGATATTCATGTATTTGGTGATTATTTCTGACCGGAACTCTTTTGAATATTGTGGACAAGTATATATGATGTCTCTATTGATATGAGACAATTTACAGAAACCACAGATAATGGATCAGATGTAATTGATGTTAAACATTTCTGAACTCGATATTTTGTCACCGAGATATTAGTATTCTTGCTGGTTCTTATTTAGTTATTTATCCTTCTGGATTCGGATTTAGTTATGAGGAAAGTTGGACTGTGTTTGGATTGATCTTGAGTTAGAGTTAATCTGGGATTTATATTCTTTACAATGAAGCCTGATTTGCATTAAGATGAGATTGACGTAGCTGGATTTATAGTTGTGAGTATTTGGAATTTATTTAGATGATATTTTGTTGATGTTAAGTATCAGAAGTAGATATTCTAGACCATATGTTGTTTGAAGATGATTCCCTTACTTCATTATGATTTCAGTATCTGTTGACTTATTGATCTCGAGGATATACCATATGCTTCATGTTAGTTATTGATCAATTCAGTTATGAAGATAGAGTTATTATGAGAGTGATTTTATTGATATCGGTGATCAGATTATGTGTTCGGAGTTTTATGGCAAGCTATTGAGATTCAGATATATCGGTGATTTAGAGGATGGATATGTCAATGACTTTGAGGATCTGAGTTGATTATATACTTTACCGGATTATTCTATTCATGACAGCAGGTCATTACTCCCATGAATATTTTGATTTACCTGAGAAACTTGACTGATTATACTTGATATCTACCTGATAACTATCATGTCCATATTTCCATTAATTGCTGGGAAAAATATTGTTACACGATAACACTTCCATGTTATACTTGTTACATATTCCTGTTATACTGGTATCCTATTCACTGATATTATATATTCCTGTTATACTAGCATCCTGATTACACATGTTGATATTGTTACCGTGACTACCACCGAGTTATCCCAGTGATTCAAGTAATATGACATTAAGTAATCTTGATAAACTAATAACATGTTATTAAATAACTTACACTGGGATTGAGGAGATTGATGGAGGAGATAGCGTCTGTATTTTGGGTGGACCAAGGATTTAGGTTGCGCAGCCGAAAGAGGATTCCACTGCAGGGTTCCCGTAGGGTGACTGACACCCTAGTTCTGTTCTTGTTCTTATTATACATTTCCTGACTACTTTGCGGTAGGTCCTGATTCAGCGCCAGGGGTCTAGGCCGTGGTCCCGGGTATGCACGGGACCCACTTAAAACACAGCAATGTCTCCAACCGATCAGTTTCAATAACTGAGGACCTCGATTGGCGTGTGTGATAGGCGTAGTATGGGATGCATCTATTACATGTGGCAATTGGTGTTCGCTGATATAATTAATAATGATAACTGTTAATATATTGTGACTGACCGTGATCACCCGACTGTACATATATATAACTATGATCGACATATAATTGTACACATGACCGGACTATATACAGATTAGTGCAATATGGCAGGTTACACATCTTGACATTTGTGGTCAGGACACTAGTTATATATCGTTCATATCTTTGTTCTTAATATTGATTATTTTGTTATCCTTCATTTCAGTTATCGTGTTTTCATTACTTATGTTGTTATTATATACGAGCACCTTTCTCTTTACACACACTCATTAGGTCACTTCTGACGACCCTAAATTCGCACGTCCAGGGTATTGGACATTTTCTTATATTGTTCAGGTTTCATTGAGCTCGTACGCGTTACGAGAAGCTAGAGTCTCTTTTCTTGATTATAGGTATTCTTGCTATTTTATTCATATTATTTTCTAATTCTATCTTTATCGCATACAGTTGTCACTCTCTTTCCTTTATTCATCTGTTATTATTGTGTTAGATATTTATATGTCATATTGCAGTGATATTGATATATCATAGTAGATTTTACATCTTGCTCAGGTTATTTTAGGCTTAGCGTATGTACGTGGGTATTTTTCTTGCGTATATATGTCGCCGACCTTCGTCGCGACTCCGTTTTCGCGTATTTTGAGAAGCGGGACGTGACAGGGTTTTCTTAGTATCAGAGCCAGGTTCAACATAAAAAGAGAACCTAGATCTTACCGGTAACTTGAAACAAATTATATTTACACTGCAATAAACATATAGGATTCACACAATTGATATTGAGTCCATTTGAAATTAATAGTTCCTCCCTTTTGATATCCATCTCTTTGATCTGTTGATATCCCCGATTCTAACTCTTTTTCTAGAGTAATCTGGGTTCCGTCTTGATTCCTATTCTCTTTTCGATTTTATTTCCCAATTTTGTCTCTTGAATTCAACCACTTCATGTTGAAGCCGATAGTAGAGATTAGAGCGCGCAGCGGAAGCATGGTGGAGGCAATATGCAGTGAGAAGCGGCATGGAAGCTTTATCTTCTCCCTTAATCTTGATTTGCTACCATTCCTTGCCTTATTGAAATTTCGAGGACGAAATTTTTGTTAAGGTGGGTAGAATGTAATATCCCCTATTTAATAATACCATATTATTATTTTTAAATATTTACTTGATTCTACCTATTATCTTATTATTATTAATTAACTTGATTTAGTATCATTATTAGTATTATTATTATTATTTTCATCCAAACCCAATAAGCTCAGTCCATTCTCCTTTTTCCTTTTGTTCTCTTTCCTTTTTATACTAAGCCCGCATGAGCCAAGCCCACTTACTTATTTTCATCTTTTTCTATTTTCTATTTAATTTTTCTCTTATTTGCATGTGATTTATCCATAGAGATCCAAACCCAATATCCATACCTGTTTTTCTCTTTTATCTCCATACTCATAATCCTATCCGAAACCCAATCTATACCCATTTATACCCTATAAAATCTCAACTTAACCTAATCCTCCTTTCTAATCTTCATCTTCCTTCCCACCCAACAACAGCTGCCCTTCCCTTGGCCGATCTCCCTTGTTGACCGAGCCCCCAAGCACCCCTCCGTCATCGACGAAAGCAACAACCCCAGGATCACTCCTCGCCTCTGGTTGTTGCCGCCCAACAGCAGGACAACGCCCCACTTGACCTCCGTGCTCCGCCGGCGACTCTCCGCAACAACTCCTTCCTCTTAGCCAAGCTCGGATCCATCTTCTTCCTCTGCTGGCAGTTTCCCACAACGAGCACAGCCGTGTCAACCGCAGCCCCCAAATCCCCCCATGCCCCATGGCCGTGTGTCATCACCTCGGTGAGTCGTAACACCCCCACAAGATCCCTGGTTTTCTCCTCTTCTTCGCGGCCGAGTTCGACAGCCACGCATGGCATGGTGTAAGTCCTATATCTTCTCCCTTCTCTCTATGTTCGCTCAGCGTGTATGCTTGGTTTTTTTCTTTTTGTAATAGGTATATGCATGTAAATATAATTGTAATGGTCCCGGTTTCTTATAGACAAGATTAGTCTAGAAACTCTTAATTATCCCAAATCTCCATATTTTGATCCAGAAAAATTCGACAGCATCTCCCCTAAAATTTCACCTCTTTTCACATACATAGAACAAAAATTTCGGCTCCAAGGCCTACTTATCACGAGGTATAAAGATCTCCTAACACAACATTACATCCTTAAAGTAGGTTTCCACAATATGCTTCCAACATGTGTTCTAATGACATGTACATCAAGGATATCGATCTTCAACACATTAACCAAACATGATCACAAGTCTTAGTTCGCAAAACATCCCATGCACCAAAGTTTTTCATCACAAAATGATACAAAGAAGGAGTTACATAAGATAGTTGTGCCATGACATATCTAACTAGATAGTACTGAAAGAAAAGCATACATATGCACATAGTAAACAAAACAACAGAGTGAGAAGGTATGTCGTTCCGTCCATAACTAAGTTCTCCGTGCTAAAGTATGCCCTTTCCTTTATCCAGACCTGAAATGGGGGAAAAGAAAAGGAATGAGCTCAATGGCTCAATGAGTAAATTACACAAGCACTAGGATTGATAAAATGAATATTCTATCACAAACATACCTGGTGGGGTCTGAGGAGACCATACATGAACATAAGGACTATTACCCTTACCATGTGATCCTCTCCTATACACCCACATATCCTTGTACAATTTATTAGTTACAAGTCTCGATTACTAAACTTTCTTCTATTTACTGAAAAGGTGCTTTCTGAGTACCCACGAGAGCAGGATCGTCAATTCATTTCCTACACGGATATCCCTTCATACATACTTTTACCTTGCCCAATATCCTTACTAATTAATATCACATTCAGACACCTTCAGATAATACACTATATCATTTATTAATAAGGCACATACATTCATCATCCCTAAGCATAAAGTGCAAATTTCCCCCGTCTTCCCCACCTACCGGCTCCCGCCCGGCCCCTTCCTCTCATAAATACAAACAAAAATCATATATAGCATATGGATAATATACATATGTATGCATGTGTATACGTATAATACACATGACCACCGTCTTCCCCCTTCTACCGGCTCCCGCCCGGCCCCTTCCTCCTATAATTATATATACATGCATGCACGAAAGGATAGTCACCGTCTACCCCTCCTACCGGCTCCCGCCCGGCCCCTTCCTCCAAGCAAATACGCCAAGTATAAGTCACACAAAATCAACACACTATTTCATAAGCCACACAAAATCAACACACTATTGTATAAGCCACACAATCACATACTCTTGTATGAGCCACAAAATCAACATACTCTTGTATATGCCCCACCATTAACATACTATTAGGCACATGATAAGTATTGGATAAGAACTAACACAATGATTCGTATCAACTATAACACATGTGAACATGTATAAATCTTATGATTTATAAGGATTCATGCCTTTTCTTTCATAGGGGTTCCACTTTTACTTTCTTCTTACCCATGATTAGTAATTAAGTATTTCACATACATAGGGTGTAGCATAATAACCATACATATTTATGCTCTCTACAAGATTCATGTTAGAAGAAACTTAGGAATTAACCACCCTTAACTATGCACTTCATGTATGTTATCATGGGATTTATATAGTTCTAATTATCACTAACATATAACATGTAAACCTTTTGACACAACTCTCTAGGGAAGAAAAAGAAAAGGAGCATGATGTTAATCCCATGATGACTAGTCTACCATATCACTACGTTACATTATCCCTAACATTTCCTTCAATCCATTATATCTTTCCTACATTAAATACTTAAATCTAATTCATGTCTATAAGAAAAATAGTGAGTGTAGTAATCTACTCACTTGTTAATCGATCTCCTCTTTAGTGCCCTTTGATCGAACTCCCTACCCAATAATCCTAGCAAATGAACATACGGAATTTTGGTTAGGGAAATTTAGGTCACACATAAAAATATATAATAAGGACAACATAGTTGATTACCTTACCTAGGTTACCCTCTGTTCGAATTAATCCTTGAATTGGGAGTTCTTGGAACCCAATTTTCAGATCTAGGGCTTGCTTCAATTCTTGCAAAACAGCCCAAAAACATCACCTAGCTTCCCCTCCGGCGATGGCGCGACCCCCCTCCCCCGACTACCAGGTCGCGCGTGCGGCCTGGCCGGCCGCGCGACTGCTGCGCGTGGCTGCGCGCGGCTGCGTGCGGCTGTGCTCACGCCTCGTCCCCCTGGCTCCTGCCGGGGATGCAAAGGAGGAGTGGAGAGAGAGAGAGTTTTGAGTGGGGAAGAAGAGGATTCAGGTGGATTTAGGGCTTGGGAAGAAGAAGATACAGAAAGGAAGAATATTTTCTCTCTCAGATCTGAACATAGGTGTTGGAGGTACTTTTGGGATAAAAGTCTTTTTATTTGAGTTATTTACAAAATGATATATTCCCTCAAGTTGCCACTTGGCCAATCTTGGATCAAGGTGATCCTAGCCCTAGATCTCCCCTCCTCATGCACACCTACCCCCCTCCACTATCTCCAATATAATACATGTATACCATGTATTTAATTTGGTATTCATGATTTTGAAATACCCTAGATATACTCCTATTTTGTAAAATACCCATGACATACCCTTATTTATACTAGCATAAGGTACCCACACAAAATCCCATGTAGCCCCTTTACCATATTTCCACAATGAAAGAAATTCATTTATAATAAAAACTTAACCTTTGGTATTGTTGTTAGTATTTTGAGGATAAGGAAAGGGAGAAAAGAAATTTTTAAAATAATTCCCTTTTAACCGATGATCCAGATAATTAGGAGGTGCAAATATAAAAAAAAAATCGGCTGTTACATTTCTACCCTCCTTAAAGGGGCTTCGGCCCCGAAGCTCAACGCACCTTGAAAAAGCTGTGGGTAGGTTTTTCACATATCCTCCTCTGGCTCCCAGGTAGTCTCTTCGATCTCCTGGCTTCTCCATAATACCTTCACCAAAGGGATCACTTTGTTCCGCAATTGTTTCTCTTTACGATCTAGAACTTGCACTGGCTCTACCGTATATGATAAATCCTCTTGGAGTTGTAGTGGTGAGTAACTGAGGACATGACTGGGATCTAGCATGTATTTCCTTAATTGCGACACATGAAATACGTTATGTATTTTCTCAATTTCTGGTGGCAGGGCTAACCGGTAGGCCAGTGGTCCAATCCTTTCCAATATCTCAAAAGGTCCAATAAAACGGGGATCCAACTTATTTCGTTTGCCCATGCGTATCACTCCTTTCATTGGAGACACTTTAAGGAAAACTTTGTCACCTTCTGCAAACTCCAAGGGTCTCCGACGCCGATCTGCGTATGCCTTCTGTCTGCTTTGGGACGCCTTCATCCTTTTTCTTATTATTTGAATTTTCTCCGTTGTTTCTTGAACTAGATCGGTTCCAAACAATCTCCGGTCTCCCATCTCTTCCCAACAAATTGGAGATCTACATTTCCTTCCATACAAAGCTTCAAATGGTGGCATCCCTATAGTTGACTGGTGACTATTGTTATAAGCAAATTCTACTAGTGGCAGGTACTTTTCCCAATTGCCTCCGAAATACAATACACATGCTCTCAGCATATCTTCTAATATTTGAATAGTTCTTTCTGACTGTCCGTCTGTTTGCGGATGCGCAGCTGTACTTGGATGCAGTTTAGTGCCCAAAGTTTGGGATAGACTGACCCAGATCCTTGACTGAACCGAGGGTCTCGATCTGACACAATTGTCTCAGGTACCCAAGGAATCCTGATTATCTCTCGGAGGTAGATTTAGGCTAATCTATCCATCGAATAGTTTATTCGAATGGGTAGAAAATAGGCGGACTTTGTGAGTCGATCGACTATCACCTATATGGCTGAAATCACCTAGAGGAGGGGTGAATAGGTGATGGCTATATGAAATGTGACAATAATGCGGAATTAAAAATTTTACTAACAAATTTCTCAAATTAAAAGACTAGCAATAAACACAATAAGTAGTGCAAGAAATAAAGGAGTTGAGTTTAGAGAAAATTCGAGCAAACGCAAACACAAGTATATGTTTCCGAGGTTTGAGCCACGCTCTACGTCCCCGCCTTCACACTTGAAGGATTTCCACTATTGTTGATCCCACCGGATCGCCAATACAAGGACACACTTGTCTTATCTCTTGTGATGTCGCAACACCACCCGGAGCACACTAGCTCGACTTGAGGCCGATGCCTCTACAACTTCGCTCAAGAAGAAAATGATCACACTTGATCACAAAATAGCTCACTTGCACAATCCTATAACCAATATGTAGATGTAGAAATTTGGGATTGTGTAGTGCAAAAACTAGAATGAAGTAGAGGAATAGGCTTCAAATGGGTGTATGGAATTTTGGCTTTGAAAATCTTTTCTAAAATGAAGACTTGAAATTCTTATGAAAATCTCTTGTAAAATGTTTAGGAATAGTTGTCTTATCATGTTGAAGTGACCCACTATATATAGGGGTTGAAAAACTGGGTAAACAGCAAGAGAGATTCGTTAGGGTGAGATCCCAACAAAATCTGTCAGAAAAATATAGCTGTTGGAATCTGTTAGACTTTCTGACAGCTGCCGGTCGACCGGGCCGGTCGACCGCCAACGGTCATATTTTTGACCGTTGGGGGACTACGGTCGACCGCCCCGGTCGACCCGAACAAACAGAGAGCACTGTAAGTGCCCCGGTCGATCGGAGCGGTCGGCCGACGTACACACATGCACAGCGTGTACGTCGGTCGACCCGGGCGGTCGACCGGCTCCTGTCAGTTCTGAAAAATCAGAACTGCAGAAAGCCAGAACTTGGGTTTTTGGTTTTGGTCTTGTGGTTTGGGGTTTTGGACCTTGTAAAAAATAGGAGTATGACCATATGTCACTACCCTAACATGTTAAAACATTTTGATAAAGTTTCTCTTGATAAAAACTTGTTTTTCTAAAAGTTGGTTTTTCCAAAAACTTAAAGTTTCTAAAAACAAATTTCCAAACATGTTACCTATAAAACTAAGTTGGAAATAGAAATTGTTTTTGAAGCCATGAAACAAACTAAAGTGTGTGTGTGAGTGACAATCCCATAATTCTACTTCTAACATCTAGGTTTTGACAAAGATTCTAAAAGAAAAGCAAAATTACAAATCTTGGACTTTTTCATTGTCTTGATCTTGACTTGGTCTTTTCTTCATGTCTTGATCCCGAAGCTTCCTAATGTGCTTAGCTTGGGAATGCACATCTTTAAGCGGCGTCCAAACTTGTGAGTCTTGATATCAGAGCCGTCAAATCAACCTGTTTAACCTGAAATACTTTTAAACAAAATTGTTAAATACATAACTAAATATGGTTTGTTATCATCAAAATATCCAACAAGATACAGGGCTAAATGGCCTTTGGGCCAACAATCTCCCCCTTTTTGATGATGACAAAACATATATAGTTATTACAAATATTTTGGGTAGAGACTTCAAATGAAGCTCCCCTCAACACATGCATATACAAAAATATACTCAAGCATAGACAAATCTCCAAAAAAATGGTGGGTGATAATCCACAACATAATCCACAACACATCCACAACACATATATCCATGCTAGATAAAAATACTCATGTCATAAAATAGACATGAAACACATGTCCACAAAGCATAACCAACATAAACAAGTACATGTCCACCAAAATAAAACACAACACAAACATATGTCCACAATACCAAGTACTACACAAAATATAAGTGACAAATACAAACAAAAGTGCAAGTCTCTCTTAATAAATAACTCTCCCCCTTTTTGACATCATCAAAAGGGGCAGGTCACTCAGCACCACCAGCAGCATCGTCCCCTGAAGAACCTTCCTTAGCATCGTCTTCCTCAGACGAACTCTCCTCAGCGTCACCCTCTGCCATGGTCTCATCACCATCATGATCATCATCCTCATGACCGACCTCCTCTGGATCGATACCAGCAACGCCGGGCTGTGGAGGTGGAGCCGCAGTAGGGTCTTTGATAGGAAATGAAGGACCGGAGGATGGAAGAGGACGAGAAATGGTCATGGGATCTGGACCAAGCATATCGAATTTCGCAAATAATGTCTCAAATTGCGAATCCACGAATCTCATGGCATTCGCAAAATAAGTCATGTCATTGCGAAATCCCTGGAAGCGCGAGTCCATCTCCGCGCGAAGGGCTGCATCACGCTGCTCCAAATCCGTACGAAAGGCTGCGTCTCGCTGCTCGATCCAAGACTGATGCTCCTGGATCTGAGAGCAAATCTCAGAAGATATGAAGGACTGGAACTCAGGTGATAAAGATGGCACAGATGCAGATGAAATTCCTGGGATGGAAGAGGATCCAGGGGCCGAAGATGACCCTGGGATATCAGCAGGAGGTGCAGGAGGGTGCTCTTGTGCGTGACGACGCATTTGAGCCTGCATCCTCTTCAAAAGAACGCTATCTAAATTTATAGCGGGCTGACAGGGAGTCTCAGAAGACAAATCAAAACCTAATCTCTGAAGCAAACGAGTAATAAGCATCCCATATGGCAAGTGCCTACCGGACATGCGGATATGGTCAGAGGCCATGTGAGTAGCAATGAGGTGAGGAAAATCAATCTTGATGCCTTTCAGAAGGCAATAGATTATGAGAGGAACTGAACCCCTAGCATTGCTATACTCACCGGACTTAGGTAAAATGTTGTAGAAAATGAATTTTGCAAGGACTTGGGAGGTGAGGGTAAATTTGTTGACCTCCTCATTCCTTACTAAACCGGGGTTGTCATCCCCGTGAATCAAAGTGGAGGCGGTGAGCGCAGACTCACCGTCCGGATACTCAAAGTCGTGTAGATCAAAAGTATAAACATCCACTCCTCCAGAGGAGAGATGTAGCAAGTCAGCAAATCGTGTTATAGGGATGTCTATATCTCTCCCTAAAACACGTGATCTAACACGATCTCCCTCAAAGCATAGTTGGCATAGAAATAGTGAACTAGGGATGTGTAGACAGGTTCCCTAATAGTAATAAAATGATGCAAAGAGTTTCTTTTGAGGATACGAGGGATGCCTAGGTGTTCAAAATCCTTTAAAATGACGCATCTTCCCAAAATTACAGACTTTTTGGAAAGTTGTATGAAACGATTTTCTGCAAGATCGTTCACAAAAGGTCTTTTAGGTGTAGGAGTGTGGAAGATGAGGGAACTATGCTTTTTCCCTTCTCAGACCTAGATCTCTTTGACATTTTTGGTGAAAAGAGTGATTTTTAGTTGATTTTTAGGGTAGATGGATATGGCTTGATCTAAACAAAAAAAATAAACCTAGCGATCTTTGATAGAGAATTAGATTCTTAAGGCTAGAAAGGAAGATTTGAACAAAAGATAGATTTTTACCTGAAAATGAGAAACCCTAACCCTAGATCTTGAAATTTCTGAAATTCTGATGGTGAGGAAGCCCTGAGACTGAAGATCTATCCCACAAAGAGTGAATCCAACTTGGGTTTTGAAGGAATTTGAAAGATTTTGAGTTGGAGAATTTTTGGAGAAGAGGGGAAGAAAGTCTCGCCGGTTGGGTTGTGAGAGAAGTGAAAGAGAGAGTGAAATAAATAGCAGATTTGGGGCTGAAATCGACGCACGGTCGACCGGGCCGGTCGAACGGAAAAACCGAGAGCACTGTAATCCAGAGCGGTCGACCGTACCGGTCGACCGGCAACAGAGAGAAAAAAATTGTTCTCTTTCAGGCAATGGCGGTCGACCGGGGTTAGGGCCGGTCGGCCGGTTTTACCCAAAAAACAGTGAACAGAAAGAGCTCCAAAAAAAATTAAATAGAAATATTTAACAATTAAAGTAGGATATATGTAACATGTAGGAATACAACAATGTTTTTAAATCTTCATTAGGTTATCACATCAACTAAAAATATTCACACAAAACATTTTATTTAATTTTCATACAAAAATAAAGTTTTAGAGATGTTGAAGCCGAATACCCGGTGACGGGTTCTGAACTTCATCCTCATGATTCCTCTTGAATGAGTTGAGGTGCTCAATTGCCATCTCTAAGGTATTTGCTTGAATATGAAATTTTTTTTTATAAAATTTTATTTCTAGTTTTGAAAATACAATGTGTATATATAAGCTAGTCTAGGCATGGCATGTAGACATACAATGGACATGGTATAAAAGACAAGATATTAAAACATGGCATATACACAATCATGATAGGGATGTAAGTTTACACTAGCATATATCAATGTATCATAAAGGTAAACTAACAATCCTATACATGTGTATATAAATAACCAAACAAAAACTTTTAAATGGAGAAGTTACCAAGCATGGGCAATCTCCAAATAGGTGCCTCCAAGATAGTGATGCAAATGCGATGTGTTCTTTGAGCTTAGTTGCATCCACCACCCGGGCACCGTCTCCTCCTAAGTCTTGGAGGAAGAAGATCCACCTGCATCATCTAAATTTGGTGGGTCTTTGGTACCCATATCTTTTTGGATCCTTTAAGATTAGTACCGGGGCGAACCCAAACATATTTATTATGCACATTATTTTTAGCAAAACAAAACTTTTCTAAATGGCCTTTGCGGCCACAATGCGTGCAAATGTAAATTCTACCACTACCATACATGTATGCATGTTTATGTGTGTGTGCATGTGCATGGTGAGTGTGTTTCCTTGGGTTACTCCCTTAGGAAATCTAGATGCAAATTTAGTTAGATCAAAAGCACACTTTTTAAGAGTTGAATCTAAAACATCAACTCGTTTTTGAATTTCCAAAAATTCATTTTTGTTACATGATGCAATGGGGGTTTTCCCTTTATAAGCTAGTTTGTATTTTTCAAAATCAATTTTTATTTTCTTAAAAGCACAAGATAAATCATTTTTCTCTTTTTCAATAATATTAATTTTATCTTTTAAAGACTCATTTTCCCTTTTTAACTTTTTATTATGAGATTGAGAAATCTCATACCTATGTTGAAGTTCTTCAAAAAATTGGGCTAATTCATCCATAGTCAACTCATTCTCATCTAAAGAGTTGTCAATAGTTACCTTCGAAGCATCGTCTCCATGTGCCATGAAGCACATGTGTGCGGCGTCATTCTCCTCTTCGGATTCCGACTCCGTGTCGTCCCACGTTGCAACCATAGCTTTCTTCTTCTTGGGGCCGTTCTTGGAGGTGGTCGCTTGAAGAGCAGGGCAATCGGCAATGAGGTGTCCGATCTTCTTGCAATGGAAGCAAGGACCGGGTTCTTCTCTTTTCTTTTCATACCTTCCTTGAGGTCTCCCTCTTTGGAAGTTGCTTTGCCTCCCCTTCTTATAGAACATCTTGCCCACCTTCTGGATGAGCATGGTGAAGTCCTCATCGCAATCCTCCGATGAGTCATCCTCTTCAAGAATGGTTGGAGCGGCTTTGAAGGCGAGCGCTTTCTTCTTGGGCGCCTCCCTCTCTTCTCTTACCTTCATCTCCATCTCATGCGTCTTGAGATTTCCGATGAAGCCGGAGAAGTCCATCTCCTCCCGATCGTTGAGCTCCTTGAGGGTAGTAGCCTTCACTTCCCAAGATTTGGGAAGAGCCCGAATGACCTTCCGAATTTTTTGGTCATTATCGATTGTGTCACCTAGAGAAGATAAAGCATTAGTAATCTTGGTGAAACGAGTGAGCATGTCATCAATGCTCTCATTATCAAACATATAAAAATTCTCATATTGAGAACGCAACAAGTCAATCTTAGATCTTTTGACTTGTGACGTTCCTTCATGAGTCACAATTAAAATATTCCAAACTTCAAATGCGGATTTGCAATTTATGATGCGTGATAAGTCATCCTCATTTAAGGCTTGGGTCAAGGCATATTGTGCTCTAGTATTAGCTTCATAATCCTTGGAGGTGTCCTCGGACCATGAGCTCTCATCAGTGAGGGGTTCTATAAATTCTTTTGTAATGGACCTAGCAACCCTAACTCCTAGGGACTTAAGGAAGAGGTTCATCTTGACCTTCCATATGGGAAAGTTCAAGCCATCAAACTTAGGTGGGGACTTGATGCTAGAAAAGTCAAGTGATGCCATGGATGAGTAATATAAAGCACAATAAATGAAGAATGCAACTAATATAGCCAAATAACAAGGATCTCCCTAAGGTGGTTAAACCAAATTATAGGGTTAGGCTCTGATACCAATTGAAATCACCTAGAGGGGGGGTGAATAGGTGATGGCTATATGAAATGTGGCAATAATGCGGAATTAAAAATTCTACTAACAAATTTCTCAAATTAAAAGACTAGCAATAAACACAATAAGTAGTGCAAGAAATAAAGGAGTTGAGTTTAGAGAAAATTCGAGCAAACGCAAACACAAGTATATGTTTCCGAGGTTCGAGCCACACTCTACGTCCCCGCCTTCACACTTGAAGGATTTCCACTATTGTTGATCCCACCGGATCGCCAATACAAGGACACACTTGTCCAATCTATTGTGATGCCGCAACAACACCCGGAGCACACTAGCTCGCCTTGAGGCCGATGCCTCTACAACTTCGCTCAAGAAGAAAATGATCACACTTGATCACAAAATCGCTCACTTGCACAATCCTATAACCAATATGTAGATGTAGAAATTTGAGATTGTGTAGTGCAAAAACTAGAGTGAAGTAGAGGAATAGGCTTCAAATGGGTGTATGGAAATTTTGGCTTTGAAAATATTTTCTAAAATGAAGACTTGAAATTCTTATGAAAATCTCTTGTAAAATGTTTAGGAATAGTTGTCTTATCATGTTGAAGTAACCCACTATATATAGGGGTTGAAAAACTGGGTAAAACAGCAAGAGAGATTCGTTAGGGTGAGATCCCAACAAAATCTGTCAGAAAAATATAGCTGTTGGAATCTGTCAGACTTTCTGACAGCTGCCGGTCGACCGGGCCGGTCGACCGCCAACGGTCATATTTTTGACCGTTGGGGGACTACGGTCGACCGCCCCGGTCGACCCGAACAAACAGAGAGCACTGTAAGTGCCCCGGTCGATCGGAGCGGTCGGCCGACGTACACACATGCACAGCGTGTACGTCGGTCGACACGGGCGGTCGACCGGCTCCTGTCAGTTCTGAAAAATCAGAACTGCAGAAAGCCAAAACTTGGGTTTTTGGTTTGGTCTTGTGGTTTGGGGTTTTGGACCTTGTAAAAATAGGAGTATGACCATATGTCACTACCCTAACATGTTAAAACATTTTGATAAAGTTTCTCTTGATAAAAACTTATTTTTCTAAAAGTTGGTTTTTCCAAAAACTTAAAGTTTCTAAAAACAAATTTCCAAACATGTTACCTATAAAACTAAGTTGGAAATAGAAATTGTTTTTGAATCCATGAAACAAACTAAAGTGTGTGTGTGAGTGACAATCCCATAATTCTACTTCTAACATTTAGGTTTTGACAAAGATTCTAAAAGAAAAGCAAAATTACAAATCTTGGACTTTTTCATTGTCTTGATCTTGACTTGGTCTTTTCTTCATGTCTTGATCCCGAAGCTTCCTAATATGCTTAGCTTGGGAATGCACATCTTTAAGCGGCGTCCAAACTTGTGAGTCTTGATATCGGAGCCGTCAAATCAACCTGTTTAACCTGAAATACTTTTAAACAAAATTGTTAAATACATAACTAAATATAGTTTGTTATCATCAAAATATCCAACAAGATACAGGGCTAAATGGCCTTTGGGCCAACAATGGCATCATATCCTTGAGGAGATCTAGGGAGTCCTATCACAAAATCTATAGTAATATTGCTCCACTTCCATTCAGGGATTTGCAAGGGCATGAGGAGTCCCGGAGGCTTCTTGTGTTCAGCTTTGACTTGTTGGCATATCAGACATCTTTGTACAAATGTAGCTATGTCCTTCTTCATTCCTTCCCACCAAAAGTTTGTTCGCAGATCCTGATACATCTTAGTTGCTCCAGGATGTGCGGTATAAGGGGTGCAATGAGCTTCAGTCATAATTCGCTCCTTGAGCTTAAAATTTGGAGGTATATATATTCGGCTTCCCTTTCTTAGCAAGTCCTTAACAATGGTAAAATCTTGAGTTTCACCTCTTTGCACCCTTTCCACATTCTTAGTTACTTGATCATCTTTTAGTTGTGCTTCTTTGATCTCTTCATGGAGGTCAAAATCAATGCTGACTTGATTTACCCGACCCATCCCCCACCGGGTTTCTTTTACCAGGATTTCCAGTTGCATCCTCTCTATCTCTTTTAACTCTCTATCTCTTTTAACAAGCCACTCTGTTGTGTTAGCAATACTGCTAAGGATCCTCCAGACTTCCTACTAAGGGCATCTGCCACTACATTGGCCTTCCCGGGGTGGTAATGAATAGCCAAATCATAGTCTTTCATTAACTCCAACCATCTTCTTTGACGCATATTCAGTTCCTTTTGGGTAAAGATGTATTTTAGGCTCTTATGATCTGTATATATATCACATGAGACCCCATAAAGGTAGTGTCGCTATATTTTTAAGGCAAAGATGACTGCAGCTAGCTTGAGATTATGTGTTGGGTAATTCCACTCATGGTTCCTTAGTTGTCTAGAAGCATATGCGATTACTCTGCCATGTTGCATCAATACACACCCCAGTTCTGACTTTGACGCATCACTGTAAACAACATAGCCTTCAGTCCCAGTGGGCATGGCTAGGACTAGGGCCGATGTTAGTTTATCCTTTAATTCTTGGAAACTTCTCTCCTGACTATCTCCCCAATGGAATTTGAGGCCTTTCTTGGTTAATTGTGATAAGGATGCCGCTATTCTGGAGAATCCTTCCACAAACCTCCGATAATATCCAGCCAATCCTAGGAAACTCCGCACTTCCGTGACATTTGTAGGTCGAGGCCACTCCTTAATCGCCTTGATCTTCGCAGGGTCCACTGATATTCCTTCCTTATCTATGATGTGACCCAAGAATCCAACTTTATCCAGCCAGAATTCACACTTCTTAAGTTTTGCATAGAGTTACTTTTCTCTCAATAGTTGTAATATTATCCTTAAGTGCCTTTCATATTCTTCGATGCTTTTAGAGTAAATTAGTATATCATCAATAAAGACCACCACAAATTGATCTAGGTATGGCTGGAAGATTCTATTCATCAAATTCATAAATGCTGCTGGGGCATTGGTCAACCCAAATGGCATCACTAAAAACTCATAGTGGCCATATCTGGTCTGAAAGGCCGTCTTGGAAACATCTTCCCGCTTAATCTTTAATTGATGGTACCCAGACCTTAAATCTATCTTGGAGAATATGCTGGCACCCTGAAGTTGGTCAAAAAGGTCATCAATCCTCGGCAGTGGATATCGATTCTTGATAGTGACCTTGTTCAGTTCGCGATAATCTATACACAGCCTCATGCTCCCATCCTTCTTCTTAACAAATAATACGGGAGCACCCCAAGGTGATACACTCGGCCGAATAAATCCGAGACTTAGTAACTCTTGCAGCTGGTCCTTCAATTCTTTCATTTCCGCGGGCGACATTCTATAGGGTGCCTTGGATATGGGACTTGTCCCTGGTAGAAGATTAATGGAAAATTCTACTTCCCTATCTGGGGGTAAGCCGGGTAGATCCTCCGGAAATACATCAGGGTATTCCCTCACAACTTTTATGTTTTCAATTTTTATCATCTTGTCTTCCTCGCCAATAATGGTTGCCAGGAATCCTTGACACCCTCGCCTCAATAACTTAGTGGCCTTTAGGGCTGAAATGACTGGAGTGCAAATTTTATTCTTCACCCCTTCATGAGCTTTTTCTGGAGCTCCCTCTAACTTAAAAATTATTCTCTTCTGGTGACAGTCTACATGAGCCCGATATGTTGACAACCAATCCATTCCTAGGATGATGTCAAATTCCATCTCTCCTAATTTAACCAGGTCTGCTTGTGTTTTCATTTTTCCTATAATGATTTCACATTCCTTATAGTATTCGCTAGTGGTCAATCTTGCGCCTACAGGGGTTGACACCACTAGTTGATAACTCATAGGTTCAGATTCCTTGTTAATTGTTGTTGCAAATGATGAAGAAATAAAGGAGTGGATAGCACCGGGATCAAATAATACTCGAGCAATATTTTCAGATATACAAACAGTACCTTCGACCACTGCATTAGATGATCGAGCCTCCTGCTGAGTTACTGCATTCATTCTTCCTTGAGCTCGAGGTTGTTGTACGGATGTCTGCGTCATGACTGTACGAGCCCTGTTGACAGGTAGCCTAAATGCAATTGTTGGTCCTCCTGTTGTTGGGGCGATGCCCAAGGTCGGTCTGCCTATTCCCCTACTAGCTCCTGGATGTCCGTGTAAAATTGGGCAATCTCTCTTCATATGACCCAGTCTGTCACAAGCAAAGCATTGTTTACCGATGGAGCAACTGCCAGTATGATTTCGGTTACACCTTGGACACCACGGGTTCCCCGCAAAGCTGGACCGTGGAGAGGATATTGGTGACGCCGAATGGGGCAACCCCCTACTCCTGGGCCACGAGTTCACCCTGGTTCCTTGGACGGGCATTAAGGAAGACCCGGTACCTCTGTCGGGCCTCACGGGGTAAGCTCCAAAGCTTGGTGTATTAGCATACCGGGGGCGCTTTATGAAAGGTGGTTCTCTGGTCCTCACTTCCTGACTTTCCTGCATATCCCTTTCAACTTCCAGTGCCTTCTCCACAGCTTGGCTATAAATTTGCAGTTGAAATGGGATCAACTTACTCCTGATTTCAGGCTTCAAGCCCCTCACGAATCTTTTTGTCATATCCTCCTCTTCAGAAACCAGTTTCTCAGCATATCTTGAAAGTTGAGTGAATTTGGCTTCATACTGGCTCACCGTCAAATGATCCTGTTTCAGATCTTGAAATTTCATTGCAAGCCTGTCCTTCACCACTCCTGGTATGTACTTTTCATTGAACTTTTTAACTAAAAAGTTCCAAGAGATTTCCTTTCCCGAGGTTTTAGCCCCACCTTTAATCATTTCCCACCAACGCTCTGCCTCCCCTTGGAACATAAAGGAGGTGAAAGATACCCGTTGGCTCTCCGTGCATTCCATGACATCAAGTATCTTCTCGATTTGGCGAAGCCACTCCTCAGCTTGTATTAGATCAACCCCTCCTTTAAATGCTAGAGGATTAAGCTTCTGAAATTGTTCTAGAGCTCTTCGGGGGTTATTTACAGTTGCCAGTTGCACCAGCCAATCTAGCACCCTGTCTAGAGCTCTTTGGTTGGTATTTGATTGATCACCCACAAACTCACGATTAATCGGGGGATGAACGCTTCCGATTGCACTATGCAATGGGATACTGCCTTCAGAATTTGCATCAGGTGGAGGAAGATTCAAGTCCATCTATACCTAGAAGAATAATCCAAGTTTTATCATCGACAGTATAATGACAACAAAAAGAAGCATGTCCCATATACAAAATACTAGTTTCATTTATCTTCAAAATATTTTTATAACAAGATTTACATTAGCATGCTTACATTCTTACAAAACATACAAGTGTACTTATAATGAGGTACATCATTCACACACATTACTTACATAACACATACAATAACTTCCCCACCCCAAAAAGCCCTACCTATATGAGCCAACTCTTTTTCCTTCCAAAATGCCACTCACCAAGGCCTCTATCAGGGAGTTATATTAGAACCAGTGAAGCTTTCCTCCTTATTGTCCCCTACAGTATTACCTCCCCCTAGGTCCTCTTCCTCAGGGTCTTCTTCTTCCTCTGGGTTCACTTCTTCAGGGTCTTCTTCTTCCTCTGGGTTCACTTCTTCAGGGTCTTCTTCTTCTTTCGGGTTCACTTCCTACAAGACAGCATCATCCTCACATCTCCAATACTCATGGTTATCGTAAAGGTCCATATCTTCGGCCCAACTGGAGTCCCACCAAATACCTCCAAAAAAAATCCTTTCTTCGGGATTTATCTCATCGCTGGGTAAGACTCCCGGTTCCGTAGTTACTGGCATTGTTCTCATAACACTCCCAACATCACTAACTGCATCTTCTCCATCATGTCCTATTAGACCCGCCGTATTCTTGCTGTCCGGGGGGCCATTAAAGATGATTGCTGGATCAGTTTCATCAGATTCATGGACCCAATCCATGTGATCCGCTATCCAACTCAAACTTCAGACTCCGTACCATCAGATGATGATCCTTGCATATCCGAATCTCCCATCTGTAGAAGTAAGGATTTACATTATGGGTTGCCTTCCAATTCCTCCAAAAATAATAAGTTGCATGCATATAACAAGTCATGTTAGAAAATCATTACTTCTTTAATCATACCTATCTTTCATAATTTTTTCATTGGGCTCGACTGTCCCTCCCATTGGTCTAACCCCGACATGCGTGATATTTTTATTGCTCTCCCTCCTCAGTGTCCCATACCACTGAAGATCCATACAAAGGGCCCGCACCATTCGTAGGATCCATTTGAACTAAGGTATGCGGGTACCCAAATTCAAATGTAAGAGAACAATTAAATACCAAACATTTCAGGGTTAGTCACATCTAAGACTCCATTATTTTTTTTTTCAATACCGTTCGTCTAACTTACGCAAGCACACATACAAGTGACACACAGTTACAAAATTGGACACTACACTACATCTATCTAGACTAACCTTGTCTAACCTTGCTCTGATACCAACTGTAACGGTCCCGGTTTCTTATAGACAAGATTAGTCTAGAAACTCTTAATTATCCCAAATCTCCATATTTTGATCCAGAAAAATTCGACAGCATCTCCCCTAAAATTTCACCTCTTTCCACATACATAGAACAAAAATTTTGGCTCCAAGGCCTACTTATCACGAGGTATAAAGATCTCCTAACACAACATTACATCCTTAAAGTAGGTTTCCACAATATGCTTCCAACATGTGTTCTAATGACATGTACATCAAGGATATCGATCTTCAACACATTAACCAAACATGATCAGAAGTCTTAGTTCGCAAAACATCACATGCACCAAAAGTTTTTCGTCACAAAATGATACAAAGGAGTTACATAAGATAGTTGTGCCCTGACATATCTAACTAGATAGTACTGAAAGAAAAGCATACATATGCATATAGAAAACAAAACAACAGAGTGAGAAGGGTATGTCGTTCCGTCCATAACTAAGTTCTCCGTGCTAAAGTATGCCCTTTCCTTTATCCAGACCTGAAATGGGGGAAAGAAAAGGAATTAGCTCAACGGCTCAATGAGTAAATTACACAAGCACTAGTAATTGATAAAATGAATATTCTATCACAAACATATCTGGTGGGGTCCGAGGAGACCATACATGAACATAAGGACTATTACCCTTACCATGTGATCCTCTCCTATACACCCACATATCCTTGTACAATTTATTAGTTACAAGTCTTGATTACTAAACTTTCTTCTATTTACTGAAAAGGTGCTTTCCGAGTACCCACGAGAGCAGGATCGTCAATTCATTTCCTACACGGATATCCCTTCATACATACTTTTACCTTGCCCAATATCCTTACTAATTAATATCACATTCAGACACCTTCAGATAATACACTATATCATTTATTAATAAGGCACATACATTCGTCATCCCTAAGCATAAAGTGCAAATTTCCCCCGTCTTCCCCACCTACCGGCTCCCGCCCGGCCCCTTCCTCCTCATAAATACAAACAAAAATCATATATAGCATATGGATAATATACATATGTATGCATGTGTATACGTATAATACACATGACCACCGTCTTCCCCCCTTCTACCGGCTCCCGCCCGGCCCCTTCCTCCTATAATTATATATACATGCATGCACGAAAGGATAGTCACCGTCTACCCCTCCTACCGGCTCCCGCCCGGCCCCTTCCTCCAAGCAAATATGCCAAGTATAAGTCACACAAAATCAACACACTATTTCATAAGCCACACAAAATTAACACACTATTGTATAAGCCACACAATCACATACTCTTGTATGAGCCACAAAATCAACATACTCTTGTATATGCCCCACCATTAACATACTATTAGGCACATGATAAGTATTGGATAAGAACTAACACAATGATTCGTATCAACTATAACACATGTGAACATGTATAAATCTTATGATTTATAAGGATTTATGCCTTTTCTTTCATAGGGGTTCCACTTTTACTTTCTTCTTATCCATGATTAGTAATTAAGTATTTCGCATACATAGGGTGTAGCATAATAACCATACATATTTATGCTCTCTACAAGATTCATGTTAGAAGAAACTTAGGAATTAACCACCCTTAACTATGCACTTCATATATGTTACCATGGGAATTTATATAGTTCTAATTATCACTAACATATAACATGTAAACCTTTTGACACAACTCTCTAGAAAAGAAAAAGAAAAGGAGCATGATGTTAATCCCATGATGACTAGTCTACCATATCACTACGTTACATTATCCCTAACATTTCCTTCAATCCATCATATGTTTCCTACACTAAATACTTAAATTTAATTCATGTCTATAAGAAAAATAGTGAGTGTAGTAATCTACTCACTTGTTAATCGATCTCCTCTTTAGTGCCCTTTGATCGAACTCCCTACCCAATAATCCTAGCAAATGAACATAGGGAAATTTTGGTTAGGGAAATTTAGGTCACACATAAAAATATATAATAAGGACAATATAGTTGATTACCTTACCTAGGTTACCCTCAGTTCGAATTAATCCTTGAAATTGGGAGTTCTTAGAACCCAATTTTTAGATCTAGGGCTTGCTTCAATTCTTGCAAAACAGCCCAAAAACTCCACCTAGCTTCCCCTCCGGCGATGGCGCGACCCCCCTCCCCCGACTACCAGGCCGCGCGTGCGGCCTGGCCGGCCGCGCGGCTGCTGCGCGCGGCTGCTGCACGGCTGCGTGCGGCTGCGCGCGCGCCTCGTCCCCCCTGGCTCCAGCCGGGGATGCAAAGGAGGAGTGGAGAGAGAGAGTTTTGAGTGGGGAAGAAGAGGATTCAGGTGGATTTAGGGCTTGGGAAGAAGAAGATACAGAGAGGAAGATAATTTTCTCTCTCAGATCTGAACATAGGTGTTGGGGGTACTTTTGGGATAAAAGTCTTTTTATTTGAGTTATTTACAAAATGATATATTCCCTCAAGTTGCCACCTGGCCAAATCTTGGATCAAGGAGATCCTAGCCCTAGATCTCCCCTCCTCATGCACACCTACCCCCTCCACTATCTCCAATATAATACATGTGTACCATGCATTTAATTTGGTATTCATGATTTTGAAATACCCTAGATATACTCCTATTTGTAAAATACCCATGACATACCCTTATTTATACTAGCATAAGGTACCACACAAAATCCCATGTATCCCCTTTATCATATTTTCACAATGAAAGAAATTCATTTATAATAAAAACTTAACTTTTGTATTGTTGTTAGTATTTTGAGGATAAGGAAAGGGAGAAAAGAAAATTTTAAAATAATTCCCTTTAAACCGATGATCCAGATAATTAGGAGGTGCAAATATAAAAAAAAAAATCGACTGTTACAATAATGCATGTGGATGTATTGGGTGCTTAATTAATGTTCATGTTTTTGTGTGGGATGGCATTTTCTGTCTCTTCGTGGGACGCCGTTGATCACCGTCAGTGAGGGCGAACGCACCCACGCCCTTCACAGTGAGCGCCTCTATCCAACTACATCCTCCGCGGCCCACGACATCTCCGCCAGAGCCTCCATCGGTGCGCCGCAAGTCGCCCTGAGGTTAGTGCATTATAGGTGTAGGGTAAACATGTAATAATGTACATGTTTTGTTTGCATGGTGTATTGTTTGTTGGTGTGTGCATACGTGGGCTTTTGCATGCATGTGTGGGTGTGTAGGTGAGAAATTATTTGTGTGTGTGGGTATTTGCATAGTGTGTGTAAGTATCTATTTAATGTATTTATATAATTATGTAAATGTGTGCTTACATACATATATGTATGTATAGGTGTAGGTATGTGTATACTTGCATGTGTATGTGTACGTAAGTGTACACACATGTGTCAGTGTGCTAGGGAGTGTGTTAAGTGTATCTTTATATTTATTTGTATGTTTGGTTGCGTGTTACAGCGTTTCGGACTCGCTCGGACGATCCGAACTGGTAACGGGAGATCCAGATTCGTCCGTTGTGGACCCGATACACAGGCGATTCGAAGACTAATCTATGAGATGATCCGTAGATCAGTACCGGTTCGTGCAGTGAAGACCAGACAGCGATTCGATTCCAAAATCGTTCATTTCATGTGAGTGTTCGTTCTTGTGCATTTTCTTATTTACCATTGTCTGTATGCATTTACATGTTACACTTATTATTTCATGTGACTTTCTATTATATTTTACCAGTTTGATTACTTGTACTACTTCATGAGACATCCATGATTATTTACTTTATTTACGTAGTTGATAGGAGCTTGTATTTATGCCATTTCATCATTGGTAGTTTATTGTTGTTGGCTTAGGCCTAGTTTTGATACACCTTAGACTGTGTCTTGACTCAGCTCGATCTTGAGATTGATAAAATTTGTATTAGTTATCAGATTTGATATTCATATATTTGATGATTATTTCTGACTGGAACTCTTTTGGATATTGTGGACAAGTATATATGACATCTCTATTGATATGAGACAATTTAGAGATACCACAGATAATGGATCAGATGTGATTGATGTTAGACATTTCTGAACTCGATGTTTTGTCACCAGGATATTAGTGTTCTTATTAGTTCTTATTTAGTTATTTATTCTTCTGGATTCGGATTTAGTTGTAAGGAAAGTTGGACTGTATTTGGATTGGTCTTGAGTTAGAGTTAATCTGGGATTTATATTCTTTATAATGAGCATGATCTGCATTAAGATGAGATTGACGTAGCTAGATTTATAGTTGTGAGTATTGGGATTTATTTAGATAATATTTTGTTGATGTTAAGTATCAGAAGTAGATATTCTAGACCATATGTTTTTTGAGGATGATTCCCTTCATTATGATTTCAGTATCTGTTAACTTATTGATCTCGAGGATATATCATGTGCTTCATGTTTAGTTATTGATCAATTTAGTTATAGAGATAGAGTTATTATGAGAGTGATTTTATTGATATCGGTGATCATATTATGTGTTCGGAGTTTTATGGCAAGCTATTGAGATTCAGAATATCGGTGATTTAGAGGATGGATATGTCAATGACTTTGAGGATCTGAGTTGATTATATACTTTGCCGGATTATTTTATTCATGACAGCAGGTCATTACTCTTATGAATATCTTGATTTACCTGAGAAACTTGACTGATTATACTTTGTATCTACCCGATAACTATCATGTCTATGTTACCATTAATTGCTGAGAAAAATATTGTTACACGGTAACAA
Source organism: Agave tequilana (assembly GCA_038442645.1). Classification (NCBI taxonomy): domain Eukaryota; kingdom Viridiplantae; phylum Streptophyta; class Magnoliopsida; order Asparagales; family Asparagaceae; genus Agave; species Agave tequilana. The sequence goes on from JAVJIF010009604.1 coordinate 116,957, forward strand.
CACTTTCATGTTATACTTGTTACATATTCTTGTTATACCGGTATCCTGTTCACTGATATTATATATTCCTGTTATACCGGTATCCTGATTACACATGTTGATATTGTTACCGTGACTACCACCGAGTTATCCCAGTGATTCAAGTAACATGCACATTAAGTAATCTTGATAAACTAATAACATGCTATTAAATAACTTACACTGAGATTGGGGAGATTAATGAAGGAGACAGCGTCTGTATTTTGGGCGGATTTAGGATTTAGGTTGCGCAGCCGAAAGAGGATTCCACTGCAGAGTTCCCGTGGGGTGACTGACACCCTAGTCCTGTTCTTGTTCTTGTTATACATGTTCCTGACTACCTTGCAGTAGGTCCTGATTCTACGCCAGGGGTCTGGGCCGTGGTCCCGGGTATACACGGGACCCACTTAAAACACAGACAATGTCTCTAACCGATCAGTTTTAATAACTGAGGACCTCGATTGGCATGTGTGATAGGTGTAGTATGGGATGCGTCTATTACATATGGCAATTGGTATTCGCTGACATAATTAATAATGATAAACTGTTAATGTATTGTGACTAACCGTGATCACCCGACTGTACATATATATAACTATGATCGACATATGATTGTACACATGATCGGACTATATACCAGATTAGTGCCATATGGTAGGTTACACATCTTGACATTTGTGGTCAAGACACTAGTTAAATATCGTTCATATTTTTGTTCTTAATATTGATTATTTTGTTATCCTTTATTTCAGTTATCGTAATTTTCATTGCTTATGTTGTTATTATACACGAGCACCTTTCTCTTTACACACACACTCATTAGATCGCTTCTGACGACCCTGGATTCGCAGGTCCAGGGTATTGGACATTTTCTTATATTGTTCAGGTTTCATTGAGCTCATACGCGTTATGAGAAGCTGGAGTCTCTTTTCTTGATTATAGGTATTCTTGCTATTTTATTCATGTTATTTTCTAATTCTATATTTACTGCATCCAGTTGTCATTCTCTTTCCTTTATTCATCTGTTATTATTATGTTAGATATTTATATGTCATATTGCAGTGATATTTTTCTCGCGTAAATATGTCGCCGACCTTCGTCATGACTCTGTTTCCGCGTATTTTGGGAAGCGGGGCGTTATAGTACGTCGTACACTTTTCACCAATATGTCATCTACATATACCCCATGGTGTTCCCTATAAGGTCCTTGAAGACCTTATTTACCATCCGCTGGAAGGTGGCAGCTGCATTCTTGAGTCCGAAGGGCATCACCTTATAGCAGTAAATTCCCCGACATGTGGTGAATATTGTCTTATCTTCATCTGGTGGGTTCATCCTGATCTGATTATAGCCGGAGTAAGCGTCTATGAAGCTAAGAAGCTCGTGTGCTGTCGTAACTTCTACTAGTTGATCGATCCTCGAGAGGGGATAACTATCCTTTGGGAAGGCTTCGTTGAGATTCATAAAGTCGATACAGACTCTCCACTTCTTGTTCTTTTTCTTCACGAGAACAAGATTAGAGAGCCAATCATGGTAGAATGTTTCTCGAATGAAGCCAGCCTGGAGTAGGTGATCGACCTCATTGCTGATGGCGCGACTATTTTCCTTGTTCTTTCTCCTAGGTTTTTGCTTTACCAGCTTAGCGTCTGCCCATATGGAGAGCTTATGACAGATAACTTCAGGGTTAATTCCCGACATGTCATTGGGAGACCATGCGAACACGTTCGTGTTCTCATATAGGAGTTATTGAACAGTATCTTCTTCCGCGGGTACAAGTTTGAGCCGATTCAGAGGGTTCTTCGGGGTGATATCTACCCCAAACAACTCTGACTTTTCCTTAGTCCTGCTGTCAGGATTCCTTGACTTGATGGGTAAGTCATGGTCTGGGCTTTCGCCAAACTTTTATTGCTATTGATACCCTCTTTTGTTTCTTATCCACAGAAGAGTCTTCATTGGGGTCTGCTTGAGATGTTTTTTGCATCCAGCATGATCTCTTTCGGGCAACTGCAGTAACTGTTCTGACCATCGCTTGGTCACCCCATATATTGGCAATTCCGGATGGTGTAGGTACTTCAGCGACTGATGATGGGTGGACGAGATCATGCTCATCATGTGGATCCATGACCTCTTGAGGATGGGTTATAGGGGGAAATGATGTCTAGAATGCAAAAATATGTCACGACATCGAATGGATCAGTTCGGACAGGGAACTCAACAGTGCCAGGGGAACGTGCCTCGTTCCCGTCGATTCCGTAAAGAAGTGACTGGGTTCGGGGGATGATCAACTTTTGGGCCAGCTCGAGAGTATCCTCCATTCGATTAAGGGCGTGATCATAGAGGATGTTAACACTACTTTCCCATCCACAGGGATCTTTGACAATTTACAGCTCCCGATGTGTGCTGTTACGACTAAGGCGTCGTTTTGCGGGAAGTGCACGACATATGAATCTTCTTCTGAGAAAAAGACTGACCTGCAGGGAGATGCAGGAGGGCGATTTACTATTATTTAACTTGTCTTAATGTCTAATTTTTGCAGGTGATAATCAGTAGAGAAGGAGAAGATAATACCAAATAAATATCAATTAAATTGAATTTCTATAGATCTATTTGGTTGGCTTGAAGATCAACGGGGATATTGTTAAATTCAGAGCTCAAACTGAAAAACCAATAGGATAAGATGAGATGCCAGAAGAATTAAGAGCAGTGCCCCTGGATCTGGCACTCTGGCCAGATCCTTGCCAGGAAACGTGGAAAAAGACGCGTTTCCACGGCTTTGTTGAGTTTGTTGGGGGAGCGTTTGCTCCTCCTATCTTCATACGCTTCTCTTCCTTCCAGTTTTGCGTATAAATACTGCGAAATCAAAAGGCAAATGGGTACCTCCAGCAGAGAGTTAGGATTAGGGCTTTTGTTTTAGTTTAACTTAGGGTTTTTGTTTTTGTTTTCCCTTATGTATTTTTCTGTTTATTTGCAGACCTAGATTAGAGAAGAGACTCATGTTAAAAAGAGATGATTGTATTGAGAAGTGGCACCAATGTAATGTTCTTCCTTTCTTTCATCGTTTTTCAATTTAATAAAATGTTTACTTTTCTTATTATTTTTACTTTACTTTATGTGTTCGATTATATATCCAAGTGAATCTTGTAGCATTGGAATCGCCATCCCTTTGCGAGTACCACTGATAACTTATGATGATTGATTCCTCTTTTTTAATGTTTGTATCATTTCATACTTGCTCCTAGAAGTCATGATGATGTAATGTGGACGGAAATTGAATCCGATCTAATGAGCTATGCGTTGATCACCTCCAATCCAAGGTAAACCTTCGTCGACGATCAGAGGTGAGTATTCAACCAAAAAGGTAAGTAAAGTTTCTTTCTTTCTTTCTTCTAATTTCTAAATTTGGAAATACTTTAAAAAAACTAACTCTTTCTTTATTTCTCTCTTTTTACTTAGTTCCTCTTTTAACTTTAACGAAAAAACCAACACCTTCTTCTCTTCATTTCCCTCGATTTTTTCTTTTCTTACACAACTCAATATACTTTCTTTTTCTTTTTAAGACTAAGAAAAAATCTTTAATCGGCTCTTAGTGAACTTAAAAATAATACTGAAAAGTTTCTATCGCATTCCCATCACGACCCGCATAGGCACTTGCTATAGCGGTAGTATTGAGAACCCTATCACTATCTATCTATCAACTCTAAACTTTATTTTTTCTGTGCAGCTTTCGCTTCGATTAAAAGCGTTGCGGCAAACTGGGTGAATCACATCTGAATTCTAGTTCTGATTTTGGTTGAATTCTGTATTTGTATTTGACCCGATTACTGGATAATTGAGTTTCCTTTCTCTGGATATAAATATGGGATCCTTTGAGATTAATTGTAACATGGAAAATTTGACGTATTGAATAAAATCTTCTCCCTTAGGTCTCAAGGATGTAGGTAAATTGTCGAATCTCGATAAATCTCGTGTTCTTCTCTTTTGTTTATTATTTGTGTCATATTTATGATTAATCTATCGGCTTGTCCTCATGTTGATCTCAACAAGTATTGTTCCGTTTCCGCACGGGCACAACAGTTACGTCAACATTGTATTCTTCTATCTAATTGCATAGTCCCTGAGCATCCATATTCTTAAGAAAAGGGTATGGAACCAGTAATTTTGGGTGCGAGAGTTAGGGTGCTCCACAAAGCAAAGCTGCCCTCTCCACACCATTAAGTTTAGAACATATCAATAAAACGACTCTACGAGCACTTGGGAGGGGGCATCAACCAAAGTTTCTCATCTTTGAGATCGAATGGCAGTGGTTTTTGCCTTTTATCTATTGGTTAAATTTTCTAGAACTTATAGTGAACGTTGAGATTCTGCATTGATGGGCTTTTCTTCTGTTAATTTGATGGTCTTTTTTTCTTAATTAATAAGACCAATCATGATTAAAATGGGACTCCAAAGTAAGAGAGTAAACAGAACTATAAATTGTCACCAATTAAAGATGAGAAGATCCAATTATATCTTTAAATATTTAAATTAGATTATGTAACTTTCTAATTTGTCATCTATTTGGACTTTTTAAAAGTTTAATAATTATTCGATACGCCTTCTCACTTTTAAATAGAGAATTTAAAGGAAAAAGTTATTGGAATCTTATAGTGCTGATTTTAGTGTGGAGCCCAAAAAGCGTAGATGGGCCTACTAAACAAGGGTCCAAAAAACTATGGGCCTAGTTAGTAGGATCGCTTGTAGCCTACAGGCTCAGAATTTGTTGTTAATGACTTTATTTAATTACACGCAACAATCCATTTTCTCAAAAAATTAACTTTTTATTTCAGGTATAATAATCATAAAATAATCATGTGATATACATTGTTTATGAACTATCATGTTCAACAGAAAAGTGCCCCTTAAAGTATTATAAAAATTGCAAATTGCCCATTAGAAGAAGAATAATGTCACCCACTCTATGATTAGGGTCCCACATCCAGCTATATACAGCTCTAAAGTCCCATTACTCCATCTAATCCAACCACATATCCCACCAGTAATAATAACAACATTATCTTCATCAGCATCATGATACCATTGACATGATTTCTTACTTGAAACTTTGAAACACACACACAGTCCCTCCCTCTGCTCACTGGTGCCCTTTGCTTCCTCTCTCACAAACAACAGTCTCTCTTCACTGGGGGCACACCATAAAAAAATGCCCCTCATGGTCCCAATCTCTGCTCCCCATTCCCCCTCCCCAAAACCCTAAACACCCCCTCATTAAACAACCAATCTGTGCAATTGTAGTAATCAGCAGCAGCTTGAACAAAATTCCATTTTTATCAGATCCAATGCACAAATATTATATTTAGCTGGTCACATCTTTGTCCCCCCTCTTGGGCTTCCAAAATCCAAAGACTGATTAAATAACTAATAGGTACTGATTTAGTAATGTGGGGAATAAAAAAGTGGGTTGTAAAGTGAAAAGCAACAGGGTGAGGTTTCCATATTTATCCTAATACTTGATGGAATCAGATTCAATGCTCTGTTGTTTTTGATTCAGAAAGTGCCAAAAGAGTTGGAACTGGAGAATTAAGAATCACTGCTGACAAGTGACAAGGACATTATTCTAATTTCAAGTCTGAAATTAACAAAACAAAACAAAAAAATGCATGCATGCAACAAAATTAGCTATATGAAGCACAATATTTAGGCTATAATATTTCCCAAAAAAATGAGAGCTGTTTTAAGTCATTTTCAAATCAAATCCTACATGATTCCCTCTTAATCTCATATTTAATAAATAAAATCATACCAGGAAAAGACAAGTACTAATCATCATCTACATATATTAGCTTAATTCATAATATTCCAGATGGAATCCGGGCCGCAGCCCAAAATACACAGCCCGACCCGAGAACCTCAGCAGCGCCAGTCAGTGACCAAACAAAAGCAAAGGGTGAGTTATTATCAACTAATTTTCCGCTCTATTTGCCACTAATTACCATAATTAGACGCTAATAGCCGCAGCAGGAGCAGGCGAGGGCTCCTGCTTGCCGCCATCCGCCGCGGCCGAGGTCGCCGACGACGACGCGGAGAGGTGGTTCTTGTTGTTGTGCATCCACACTTTGAGCACGTGCCTCTTCACCCCGATCTCCACGCAGAACTCCTCCAGCGCCACGTCATCGTGCTTCTGGATCCTCCACCCGAGCTTCTCCGCGAACGCCTGCATCTTCTCCTTCTGCTCCGCCGTGAACCTCGTCCGGAACCGCTTCCTCGACCCCTCGCCGCCGCCGTCGGTCCCCCTCTCCTCCCTCCTCGGCGGTGTCTCCGACCCCAGCCTGCTCCGGTCGATCGCCGCCACCGGCGGGACCCGCGCGAACGGCGACGGGAAGTAAGCCGGGAACGCCCCCGGTGGCGGGGGGAGGAGGAGGGGGCGGCCTCCGGAGAGGCCGTCGCGGCGGTGGAAGTTGCGGTGGCAGCCGCAGGCGGCGCATTTGAGCGCGTCGCCGCCGGAGGAGGGCATGAACTCGCCGCAGCCGTCGAAGGCCTGACCTCCCATGGACGCCGCGTGGTTGCGCATGCACTCGCGGTAGCGGCCGCCGGTGCCGTCGACGGCCGGGGATTCCACCACCTCGCACTTGGATTCGTAAGGTACCACGCTTAAATCCATCATTTTCTATTCTTTTCTTTTCTTTTGCTATCGCTTTCAAAATTTAACCTGAGAAATTACAGTTAAAACTAAAAGGAATAGCCCGCGCTGGGGTTGTTGCTGGGGCTGTGGGGGTGGGGGGCGTGAAAGGATTTAAGGCGGCAAGGGGAGGTGTGTCACGTGAGGGGAAACACGTGGCGGGATCCCGAAAGGGGAAGGGGAGCTGGGGACACGTGACAGGGGTGATTAGACGAAACGGGGCGTGTCGGCGGATTATCGGGAAAGGGCGTGCACAAATCACTGGAGGGAAAGCTCGTGAAAGGTCCGCGTCTTAATTATGAGTGGGTGTTCACGTGGGTCCCGCCATGTGAAATTTGGCAGGGTGGGTGCTTTGATGGGTGATGACGGAGGGTTTTGAGAGAAGGCGGACGGGTCGTGGCCCGATCCGACGGTGGAGATGCGTGGTTCCGGCGGACGTCACAATATTAATTTACGTAGGAAAAAAAAAATGCTTATCTTCTTGTTCTGAATGTGTTTAAATAATTTAATACAAATTTACAAATTGCGGTCTAATTTTAACAAACTGATCTATATAAAGAAAAAAAAAATACTTGGGCCTTACAATTCATACAAGAGAACAAAATTTAATAAATGTTTTTTTCTACTTCTGGAAAAAGAAGCCTGTAGCCTCAAATTTCTTTATTAGCAATCATTGTCTTAAAGATATTATAAGTTTGTAGAACCACATAGCTATTTTGAAATATTCTTTTTTAAGCTGTCAGCTGAACTTTAGTAAGATGACAAAACAAGACCATTATGAATATGAGTAAAGTGTATTAACATTATTATATTTATTTTGATTCTAACACAACCTTGTCTCCTCTAGCGCCAATCATGCTCAATATGGGTTTAAAATCTGAGATTTTGTTAGTGGTATTTATTTTATTATATTTGTTAGTACTAAAACTTTAAAAATTAAGGTGAATGTAGAGGGTAATATATCTATATTTTACTGACACGAGAGAGAAGACGAGGCAAGGGGTAGCTTGCACGCCTAAATGATTCGCTGAGGGCGGAGATCGTGGAGTGGGCCCCCACCAGGCGTTTAATTTGTTCCGATACAGTGACGTCAGTGGCAGTTGCAAATCGCTTCGGGAGTCGTACCCCGCATTTAAGACCGATATTTAATGGGGGGCCAAGAAATTCTAAGGGGAATAATTATTTGTTTTTGCATTTTTTTAATTACTGAAAAAAAAAATAAATGAAAACATTCCAGTTCGATTGCTTCGGTGAGTTACACCGCACGGAAACTTGGTAGGTACACATCCTGTTCATTTGATTTTTTTTTTTTGACCTTTTCTTAATGATCCGTAATTTATTTAGTGACAATAATTATTTTTGCAATAATTATTGCATGATTTAACAGACCTTTTACCTGATAATCATCTCAGATATCATGCTGTGCTCTCACATCATTGTCATGACCCAGACAACACCGACTAATTAAAGGGCAATAATAGGAACTAGTTGTAGCCTTATCCTGCAATAATTGTAAGATTAACTTGAAAGAAAAGTTGGGATTTAGTTGAGCCGAGAAAATCATTTCATTAGCAATATCCTTAGCTTGTGGGTGGGGCCCACGCGGCCCATCAAACTCTCCACTTGCTGCCCCCACAAAGGGATAGCAAGAAAAAAGGCCAAGGGGGAGAAAAGGGATTCTTCTTCCATCCTTTCTTTGTTCCATCCTCGTATGACTTGATTACTTTTATTCTCTCCAATTCCTTTCACTTTTTTTTCTTCTCTTCTATTTTTTTTTTTTTTTTGTTTGGCCCCCACTTTTTTAGCTTTTTTTTCGGTTCTCAAAGATTATGCCTTGATTTTGACACCTATCGTATATCAATATCAATTGGGCCTTTTGGAGCTCTAGCAGTGTGTTGATTTGATTAAAGGCCCGGAGATTGGAATTTTGAAAAGTGAAGGGGGGTGAGATTTTTTGGGCTAAATGGGTTTGGTGGACTGATTGAGGCCTTGAAGTGGGCCATATGGGTTGTGGTCGGTTTGGCTGGCTTGCGCCCGTTGGTAGTGGGTTGGGTTGGGGTTGCAAGTGGGCTTGGGGCCGCTTTTGGCAACGTGATTGATTGATTGATTTGAGTTGCTCATCAAATCTTTGGAGGCTAGATTTAGGATGTGATTAGATTCAAATCTATGGCGTTTTTTGTTTGATAGTTCCGCGATAAACAAACAAATAAAAATCTTGGGGTTATTTATTTTTTTTTTTAGTTGCATCAAGGAAAACAAAATGTTATACTAATTCAAAAGGAGGAAGGAATCACTCCCTCAAGTGAGTTTTTAAAAAGTCTCCCAGTTTTTTCTGAGATGATATGGTCCACGAGAAGAAAAGAAAATGATTGAGTTCTTGTCTTGACGATAATGAGTGTTGCTCGTGTCTGCATGCCTGTCGGAGATTCAACAAACAAATACATCGAGTCAAATTTATTGGAACGGAACTATGGCGGAGAGACAGAAAAAAAAGGAGTCAAAAAACCTAAGAGTGCGCAGTGCACCAATACCATCATCAAAGATCTAATCCTTGAGCGACGATCGATCACTTTCTACATGACATGATTGAAAAAAATACGGAAAAAACTCATGATTTATTGAAAAAGATTTTCGATCCAGTTGTGATGATCATAAGATCGGAAACTTGAATGACGTTTTTCTGAAATCGAGTGGGAGAGAGAAGAGAGGGTATGAAGATAATTTGAAGAGAGAAAGAGTCTCTTCTTTTTTTCAGTTAAAATCTTGTTTTGTCTGGGCAAGTTTAAAAGAAGGAAGATGTCTCCTCTCTCTCTCTCTCTCTCTCTCTCTCTCTCTCTCTCATGATGAGCAGTGTTGGCGACTGTAGGAGGCGGCCGCCTCCTCCTTTGTCCTGCCCTCTCTCTTCTCTACCCTCTCTCCTTTCGTAAACCGGCGGGGGCGACAACAGCGGTGGGGGCCTTCCCCTCTCTCTCTCCCCTCACCCTCTCTTGCTAGCGAAAAAAAAGATTAAAAAAAATAATTTTTTGCCTTGAATCTTGTGCTCCACCTCTCTTCAGCCCAAATCTTGGACTGAAGAAAACCTCCCTCTCTTCCGCAAGCTCACTGCGAGCCTGGAGGAAGAGACTCTCTTCCTCCAGAAACCAAACAACAAAATTGGAGGAAGAGGCCTCTTTATCTCTGTTCCTCTCTCTTCTGAGAAAACAAAGAGACCCTTGTGCATTTGAGCAACAAAAATGAAAATAGCCCTCATTGGTTGTTGCATAGAGTTTAGTGACTTTTGTACATCATGAATTTGGGCTGCTGCATAATATGCCTTTTGAGCGGGATCCTGCAAGTCTAATTCAAAACTCTTCTCCGTTCACTCAATTTTGAAACATTGTGACTACAGTTTTCACAAAAGTAAATTCAAGTTTGCTTTGCTTTCTCCTCATCTTTTCTTAAACGAGGACAAATATTTGGATTTAAACATGAATCTTCCGAAGCCCATTCTTGCATCTTTGTATCTTTTGCATATAACAACAGTCGGCCCAGTAAGTTCTTGGAAAAACAAAAATTTAAAAAAAATCAGAAAATTGAAGGCCCAGCCCACATGCAGATCATAAATAAAATCATTAAATAAATCTGGGTGATCCTAAAATTATCCATTTGATAAAAGAGCAAGAAAGCAGCCAACGGCTGGTGCTCGTCGGCGACTGCCGCGATTGAGATATGTCCATCGCCATCATCACTCCCTGCGCCGTCGAACCCTCGAGCAGCAGCGGCAGCGGCTTCGGCCACCAATCTTTCCGTTTTGGCCACCACAGCTGCAGGCCCAGGAACTTCAATCTCTCAGTCTCCTCCTCCGGATTCGCTGCTCGCCGCAAAATCCTTCCTCTGCGACGCAGACACAGGTACGCTTCTTCGTTTCAGCTCGGATTTCTTTCTCCGCTGCTGTTAGTTTTGATCGATTTGGGTCTCTAGGTCTCCTAGAATTCGGGCCGTGTCGGAGAATTTGGGTTCGCTGCCAGATCCGCTGGCGAGCAGCTCCAACAACCGGTACCATCCTTCTGAGAACACAAAGGAGTCGGTGGGGGACGATTCACGCCTCACAGATGCCGAGACTGCGAGGACATTGGTTGAGGTAACTCAATTTCTCAGTTTTGGTTGAGCAACGCTATTCACATTTTCATTAAAAATGCAATTTTTTTATTATCATAGAATAGAAATGTATATGGATATGAAATCAGTAAATCAGTGCAGATGACTGTGAGAACACTAGTTGAGACATGGATACTTCAATTGAATAAAGTTTCCTCCTTGGATGTTGGAAACCAAATTATTCCCATTTTTACTAAAACTTATGTTAATGGCCTTTGAAACATATAAAGCATGACACTAGGAAAAGAACGGAAATCAATGATAGAGAAGTTGGAGCATAACAATATTCCCATTTTTGTTAAATGTAAACATATTTATCACCCAATATAGAAATGTTTATGGATATGAAAGCAGGAACTCAATGCGTATGACGGTGAGAATACTAGTTGACATATGTTTAGTACCAATTGTTCACCTGATGTAGGAGACCAAAGAGCACGACAAGACAAACAACATGCCAAAAAAATTTGACTTATCGACAACCCTTCGTTTGGACTGTCGACAGGCTTTTCCCGAGAGACAGGAATTTTCAGACCTGTCGACAGGCTTTTACAGAAAGTTGGGATTTTGCAGATTTTTTTCTTGGTTGTCGACAGGCCCCTTCAGCTGTCGGCAGCCCTATTGCGCATCTGAATATCTGACTTTGTTTAGGATTCTGTTTTGGGTACAAATTCGGAATCCAATAGATTTTTCAGTTTCTTTAATTTGAACTTTCTTTTTTTATTTTGAATTTAGCTTTCATAGATGGAATAGGACTTTTATAAGCCTATATAAAGGCCCTTGTATTTTTATTTTGTAATCATTTTTTTATGAATCAAAATTGAGATTTTTCTATTCAATTACTCGTGGATTTGAGTGCTGTTTTCGTGGATTCGAGCACGATTTCCCTACCTGAAGGGTTCTTCAGGATTTGTCAGCTCTAGAACGAGATCTAGCCCGCGTTGCTTGTCTTCTTCGCTTCCCCGTCTGCGTCACCACCTCCAAATACTCTAATATTCTCATTAGCCTTGCACTTTCAATTCAATAAAATTTACTCTCAAGATACAGTTTGGGTGCTGTATGGAAATAAATTCCATGTGATCCCACTTGTAATCCTTTTTTGTCTTAGTAATAAAGTTTTAGTTTCATACTGGGGAGATCTATGGGAGGAAAGTAGATTGTATGATATCATTGCTACCTTTGTATCATTTGGTGTTTTTCTGAAAAAAGAAAAGAAGGAATATGTGCATTGAAGTGCATCACTCTGGCGTGCAAGGGTAGGGACAGATTGGTGCTTTAGGTGCTTGCATCTAGGTGCATTATTACTGTAGTCTTGAATTAAATCCTTGGACTACAAACCAACATCCAACACACAAATGATGGCATAACTAGCATTTCTATTTGAGGGGCGCAATTGACATCATTATCACCCATCTGAGAAGATAATTAAGGGGCTGATAAGTAATGATTCACACCTTATCGATTTTGAGACGAAGAGAACACTAATTGAGTATTAGTAGCTTCAATTATTTACCACCAAATACTCTAATTTTCTCATTGGCCTGGTGTTTCAATTGAACAATATTCCTCTTAAGAGAGAGGAAAAGAACAACTGAACAACAACATCCAATTGCGAAGACAATCTTGTTGTAAGAGAGAGAAATAGAGAAAGGAAGATGGATAAAAACTTTTCCCAGCTTGAGACTCGTCTGTCATCATGAGTGCTAATTTGGTGCAAATATGTGATGGAGATAAGCTCTCTAGTGCAGCACAAGCCATAGTCTATGTAGGGGGAAATAATCTAGTAAGAAGTGGGCATGGTCAAGTGATTGAGATATACACAACACACACAGAGGGTATGATGTGAAATGTGTATGCTTGCATGAAAATCAGTAATAAAACACTCAATCATGTTTTATCAATATGAAACGATCGTTGGTAGGAAAAGATTAAAACTAATAAAGCGGATAAATGTAACAAAATAACATGCACAAACAAATCAAATTCAATCATGAATTAATTAAAGATAATATATTATGCGGTAAAAGATTTTATGATCAATATCAAATTTAATGAATTTTAGGTAAGAAGATACACACAATCTTACGTTTATGAACATCAGTTAAATCGATAAAATATTAGAGATCAATTACAGACTCGAAATAACTGATATGCATTAGAGACGTACCTACTGAGCATCATGTCGACCTCAGAGTATTGTGATGCTTGTGGGTGCGTAGAGAAATCTCTCACAAATCCAACACTTCGAATCGTGCGTGATTTGAACTCTGGACAAGAGAGATAGGCTGAAAAGAAATTAGAATTGCTTAACGGGCTGCTGTTGGATTTACTGTAGCATGCAGGTACATTGTAGCAGTCGGGGGTTCGGCACTGAGCAGTTAGTTGAGCACTGTAGCGGTACTATAGCAATATTTATTTTGTATTTTTTTAAAGAAAAATTTATGGAGAGGTTAGGAATCAAGAGAGATAGAAATTTAGAAGCAAGTGTTTGAGAGGAGGAGACAAATAATTAGGGCTTCACACTCTAATTGAGACTAGCTAGTGTTTTACACTCTAAACTAAGATTTCCTAGGGCTTCTCATCATTAAGAGAGAAATTGAGAGAGATCAATACTCGCACACAATTTTGAGAAAATTTTTATAATATTCATTGCATAAATTATTTGATACAAGGCCTTATATAAGCTTTTATAAAATTTGAATACAACTCAAACTCCTAATCAAAGTAGAATTATAACTCCAAAATAAAGAAACTCAAAATAAAAAAAAACTAAAATACATGGAGTTCTACTACTCCTGGGAAATTGGAACGAGGCGTCTTCTTTACCGGTTAAACACGTGGCTTGATGTCTGCATTAGGGTACTAATAAAGTATATAAAAATATAGTAGTTATAAGTGGAGCTGAGGGCACTACCCGCTCTTTTTATAAGCGGATATTAAATGAAGCGGATACATCCATTTATAAGCAAATACTAAACGAAGCGAATACCGATTATTATCATCCATATTCGCATAAATGGATATGAATACAAACTTGATTCAAATACGTCAATATCCATTTACACTCCTAGTCCTATCACAATTCAGTTCCATTAAGGGGCATCTCCTTTATTAAATTCATAACTACAATTTCTTTTTCTTCTGCCTTAAACCCAGTGTTTTAAATATCGGATATCGGCGATATATCGATCGGAAAAATTATATACCGAATACCGGTTACCGGGTGATATATCGTGATATGTACTAAATACCGGATGTCAAATCGGACGTCATACCGGATGAAGAATATGCATGTGATTGCCTACATAAATCATAAGAAACTATTTAAAGTAACTTTAGGGTCATAAACTCATAAGAGATACTTTTTGTAAAATCTATTCAAATGCGTTTGTAGAAGTTCCTCAAATGCGTCACGTGGCGATATATCGGATATTTTCATCTAGGATATCGGCTAATATATTGGTCACGTGGCGATATATCGGCTCATATTGGTCCATAACGATATCTGGTAAAATTTTACACTTATCATATCGTTTTGAATAAAATACCGGTATCTCGGCTGATATAATTATATCTCGGCCGATATACTGGTATATCGACCGATACTTAAAACAATGCTTAAATCCATGTTCATTTAGATCTAAGCTCAGTCCATCTCTCTCTATTGATCATATCATATCATGTGTCCTATGTTCTAACTAGCATACTCGTAGATCTTTGTTGCACATATCTAAATTACCTCAAGCTAATCTCTGTGCTTTTATCCTCAATTATACCTGTAACTTTTTATGGATGCACTCCTATCGTCATCATCATCTCTTTCTTACCTCAGAGCTCTCACAAATGATCCAATAACTCCTCTTAACTCGTTTGTAACTGGCTCTCTCATTTGCTTTGGGCACGTGTGCAAAGCATCTTATTTGATTCTTCCTCATTTTATCCTCAATTGAAGGGCCTCTTACTTTTTACGTATCTAGTAATGTCTCCATATCTTTAGTGTGTATAACTTAGGAAACCACTTTATGGATGTAATTATATATCTCTGTGTACTATATGCGACTCGTAGTTCTCTTTTTTGTTCAGTCTGGTTACCTCAGATAATAGAAATTAAGGTTCCTTGTACTGTATTCAGTCCATGCTATGTACAGGTGAATAGCAAGGCAACACTTATGTTTTCAGGGCTGACTGATGATGAAATCCACGAGAATATCATCTGGCCGGACTTGCCCTATTTAACTGATGAACATGGAGGTAAGCCAAAAGGTGATGTTCTTTTGAATTATTTTCACTTGTTGTGTCTCCTTGTGGGAACAATACTCTTGTTTGTTCTTTAAAATTGCTATATGGCAATCTGATCAGATATTTACTTTGAGGTGAGCAATCATGAAGACGTTCTGCAAACCTTGATTGGTGATGATAAAATAGTGGTATTGCACATTTAACTTACATATGGTACAAATTTTTGATATAGTCTGAATGATGATACCTCAATTAGTTTGTTTATTCAGTGCAGCAAGTTATTATAGGCTTGGATAATATAGAAATGCTTGAAGAGATGGCCATATCAGAGCCATCTGATTTTGATTTTAGCATGGAAGAAATAACAAGTGAGGACAGTGACATTGATGATGACTCTGATGAGGTAAAGAATGTGACCTTTGTGATGCCATTTTTGACTTATTATTTATTGGTCATGGATGTGCTAACTCTCAGTTACTTTTTATTTGCTCGGGTGCAGGACGTATTTACTATTCTTGAAGATGATGAAGATGACTTGATCAGTTCTGAAATATCAAATGATTGGACAAACTTGGAGACCATGCAATCTTCTCATCCAATGTACTTTGCTAGGAAAATTGCAGAGGTTTATTGTTTCTCTAAATGTTTCTTGCTCTTCGACAACAAGACTACATTTTCATTAAGAGGATAGCTTGAATCACATTGTATTATATTATGAATTTTGTAACATCTATTACTTGAAGTGGCTTCCTTCTCTTTCTTCTCATGTTCAGTAAGTTCTACTTGACCCTCTGCATATCCAGGTTGTATCAAATGCCAATTTGGACTGGATGGATCAGCCTTCTGCTAGTATTGTCGTTCAAGGTGTCTTGAGACCTGCCTTTCTTGAAGAACACAACTTTATAAAAAAGCATTTATCAGTCAGACGTACCAGCAGTAAAGTGAACCATCTGGGAAAAGTTGTAGAAGAAAATATAAAAGGTATTGTCCACGTCTTGGCATGAATATGCATGAGTTTTGAGCACTTAGTCTTAAAATGCTGCATTTTTGACAGAGGAACTGGATAAAGATCAAAATTTACAAGGTGGAGCTGCATTTTACAAGCTGGAGATGATCAGAATTCAGCTAGTTTCTGCATATGGAACTCAGGCATGTCTCTTAACAGCTTAGTTTAGTGTCTGCCTATGTGAACCATGCTGTTTATATCCATTTAAGTTTAATTCACAGGTCTAAGAGATTTTCCCCTTTTTCCAACACAAGAAGAGATTAAAATATAAAGGTTAATCTTTAACCATAGGTTGAATCTCCAGTTCCTGAATATTTTTGTGCTATTTCTAGTCTCATCCATATCCAATTTGAGGAGATATGCGCCTTTTGTCAAATACAGATTTTGCATTGAATATTAATTTTTTTTTTGGGTATCCATGTGTCCTTGTTTTCTTCTGTTCTCACAGTAGCCACTAAATTACTAGAAATTACTGAAGAAATAATAGCGTTAACATTAAATAATCTGGAGATAAGAGCCTTATCCATTTGTTTAATGGTTTTCACAGCTTTACTGGTTTAAGATGCATTTGGTTCCATTGTAGTGCCATATGCAATTTCTTTCTTTATTTTATTTTATTTTATTTTTTTTTCAAGAAACATGCCACATGTGCAATTACATGGAATTACATGCTTGATAGCATAGTATTTTTCTTAATGCTTTGAGACTGCAATTTGCATGTACTGTTTACATTATGTAAAAGTTTTATTTATATATTTTTTAGATTTTTTTTCATCCACTGCCATCCAGTCTTCAGTAGAAGTTCATGATTTTCGAAAAGCTCGGCCCGATGTTGTTGTGCATCATGCTGCAAAGATAATATCTCAGCTAGAGGCTGCTGGTGACGAGACAATTCAAGCTCTCAAATCCCTTTGCTGGAGACTCAAGAGTATGAAAGTAGAGGTGATCACTTGCACTTGCTGATCAGTTTTATTATCAAACCTCGTAGCATCAAGTATATTTTAGTTATCTGGAAAGTATCAATTTCATTTATGAATTTCTATTTTCGGTGCAAATTGAAGTACTCAGCGATCTCTATTTTGGAAGCCAAGCACAATACACACTATGCTATCATGATCTTGACAAGTGACAAATCTTGACCACAACTTGTGACTCGTGGCTCAAGGATGGCTTGTCCCATATGCAAGTACATTTAACGGTCTGGACTCATTCTCAACTGTAATAGGCAAAAGTTAACGTAATGCTAATATTGCTAGGTCATGAAATACTTGTTGATAGGAGATGGTTCGGAATGCATTTTGCTGAATGCTAAAATCGAGGTGGTTAGCATGTCTAAGCTCTCCCGGTTTTTTAAGCTCTTTCCATTATTTGGCAAGTAGTCTAGACTTTAAGTGCCCAACAGTTCTAAAAATTGTGCGCGTTGTGCATTCATCTATGCAAATCATCGTCAACATCATTGTCACATCATCTAGCCTTCTCCTATCAAAATGGGTCTTTTATGGCGTGCGACTCCTAACATAAAAGGGATTATAAAATGATATTTCAATTTTTTGCATAGTTAGTCATTAGTCATGAGGTTGCATGTTCACTGTGTATATATATATATCCTCCCCTTGCGTTTGATAACTAAGGTTAACTCTTCTTGGACCAGAAGCATTATTTTTTTGGATACTTGCATTTCCTTTTTCTGATTGAAGGCTTCTACTTGAAGTCGTGAATGCATAGAAATTAGAAATTTCCTCGAAAGTTTTATATTATTGATGTAGAACATGAAGTGGTTTCTTCTCCCCTTTATAAGTTACTGTTAGCATTTGCTGAAGTGCGATATGCAAATTCTTCATGTTTAATGCAGGAGGCTACCATCACTGGGATAGACAGCCTTGGTTTTGACTTGAGAGTTTGCTCTGGAACACAAGTCCAAACCTTGAGATTCGCATTCAATACTAGGGTACGTAACCCCTGAAGTTTGTGGAGGAAGCATGTTATTTTTCTTCTTATCTTTGTGATTTCTTGGAGAAGAACATGCTTGCTTTTGAAGACTTAAATTATGCACATATTGTCACCAAAACTTGCCTTCTGAGTTTCTAGTCGACACTAGTCGAATTACCTGATCTCTATTTTGATGCATATGGGGATCATCGTTTTGTATGATACCATCTATCAGCAATCTTTGCAATTTTATTCTCAGATAAGAATCTGAGAATTGAAGTTTGTGTTTCATATACAGGCCACATCGGAGTCGAGTGCTGAGAGACAACTCCATGATCTTCTCTTTCCAAGGTTTCAACACAAGAGTCAGATGTGACTGGCGAAGCTCACCGCGAAGAACGACTATTTAATTCGCGCCAAGCTCGAACCAAAGTCGAGAGCTCGAAATCGAAATGCCCAGGAACTACAGCCAATCTTCTCGCATATTCTCTTCTCTGTGTTGTGGATGGCAATGTTGATGAACATAATGGTTGTATGTTGCTTCCTTAAGAGTGTGAAATAGCCTTATATAACTTTGGAGCAGGGACTTTGTCAGTCTGTAATTTATCAATACATCAAGAACTTTGGTTATTAGATGGATTGATTTATTTGTAAAAAGCTTGTTTGAAGAACAAAACAAATGAGCCAGAGTGATTCGTAGGGCCCAAAAGGTGGGCCCAGGTTGGCATGCGGGCCCTGCCTTCGGGGGCCCAATTGATAAGAAAGAAAGAATTCTTTTGTCTTGCTGGCTAACTGAACATTTTTGCTCATTCAGCTCTCTTGAATCCGTAATCACCGTATCTTTTCATTGTTTGAATCTAATTTCAGTTTGAGTCTTGCCCTAGTTTCACAACTCTTTCAAACTATTATCAACTTTTCCTGACAGATGAACTCATTGGTGGTCATTGTTGCACATATCTAAACCGTCTCAAGCAATTATCCCCCATTTTCCCCTCAATTCTATCTACTTCTACAATAAACTCAATTCTTGTCTTTATCACATTGCTTACTATCCATCTACACACGCTCATTTCGGCTACTCACATTTTTTGGACATGTGCATTAATTGCCAAACATTGAAGCATGGCTAGTTAATTGAAATTTTTTCCTTCAAGTCATGGATGCTTTACTTTGTACTTCAGGAAGACTCTGATGTGAAATATGTATAGGGTGGAAACAAAAGATAAAATAACTCAAAAAAAAAAAAAAAAAAACATTTCAACAATAAGAAGACTGTTAGCAGAAAAACTAGTTAAAACAGATAATATCAATTTGATTCTTTGACATGCTTTTGTGCGATCAATATCAGAAATTAAAGTGCTAATTAAATCTATGATTACGCAGGTAAACGAGCTTTATAAGCAATAAAGAATATATGTAATTATAAGAGAGAAGTAGATGCATTCACTCGCTATTTGTGGACAGAAAATCAAGAATAGATAATAAAGCGGAGATATATATCTAGACTTGTAATTTAAAGTTGATATAATGAGAATAATACCTTATTTGATGATCATGTTTGATTCCAGTAGCTTGGTTTGATCTAAACAGCTTGATCTGTGATTGCAAATTGTGCTACTTGTCTTCGATGGAGCTTGCGTAATTATTCTTTATTTGCTTTGTTGGATTGGCTTTATTTCCTTGGTTGTTAGTACTTTGTAATTGTGTAGGAGAAAGTAGAAGCAGATTTTGGATTGGTTATTGTTGGTAATGAAGGAGGAGGGGATGTGTCGGGTCTTCGAAGTCAGTTCGATGTTTGAGAGGAATAACTTTGTAAGTGACGAGGGATTCGCAACAACTTATAGAAAGAAATTTGTTATGGGAGATTGAGAGAGGATGAAGAGAGAAATATAAATCAATTATGGCATTCCACCAATAATTGAGTCTAATAGGGCATCCTATCACTAGTAGAGAAGAGGATTTGAGAAATTCATATTAAACTAAATTAAAAGTAAACAACTTTCATTTATTGTTTATTGAAAAAGTGAATATATGAGGGATTTTATATATGCTACAAAATTATATCTCTACCATACTTCAACTTGGACTTCAAAACCAACTCCTAAAAGAAATCAAAAACCTAAAAAAAATAATAATAAAAGAAATACAAAATAGACAACTACTAATCCTACTACAATTCCAATACATAGAGAAAAGAAAATAGAAACTCTACTACTAGTAAGATTACAAAACTTCTTCATGAGCAAAATTTGCTTCTAGAACTAAATAGTCATGTTCTTTTCAGTCTCCTTGGGTATACCTTCTAAGCTTTTGAATTGAGCTTTGTCGGTGGCTTTGACGGCTTCATTTGTCTGCATCATTCTCTCCAGGTTGGAAAGAACTCGACTCTGTTGAGTTTGATGAAGAAGAGCTCTCATACTGCTCCAATTGTCAGGATCAATCTTTTGCAGCTCACTTCGATCTATCCACGAATCATCTGTTGATGGTTTTCCTTTCCATCGAACCAAATACTTATGAGTCCTGCCATCTTTGGTGGTTATAATTTCATCATTCATAATTTTATCAATCTGATCCACTGTATTAGGTAATATATTTGGAAATGGTGGAAGGGAAGGTCTCTCAGAAATAGGCTCAAGGGATGACTCATCATCTAATGTGTTTGTTAGGGTTAAAATCAGGACCCTTGTAATCTACTAGATCTTCAATATTGAATATAAAAATGATACCAAAATCTTAAGAAAAATCAATAACACAAGCATTATCGTTTAGCTTCTTTAAAAATTTGAAATAGATCAGCACTACGAGCACGTAGTTCCTTAACAATTCCCGATGAAAACTGTTCCAGACGAATTTGTACCATCACATAATTACCAATATTAAATGTTTTAAAGTCTTTTTCTTATGTCGGCTGGTAGCTTGTAGTTGGTGTTACTATGAGCAATTTTATCTATAACTTTTTTGTGTAAGTCGTGAAAGTACACTTAGAGGGGGGGGGGTGAATAGGTGTACGGCTAATCTAATGAACTAAATGCGGAAATTAAAAACTTAATTGCAACAACACTTAATGCAACCAACGAGTGTAGCCGAATTTCCGATGAAGGGCTCTGGACTAACTCCTCTTGATTCCTCTGAATAAGAGTTGAGGCGCTATATGAAGCTCTCGTGATTAAGCACAAGTGAGACACACACAAACAAGTCAAGCATATAAAATATGACTGAGCAATATGAAATGATGCAAGGCACAATGTAAAGAGAGAGTGAGAGAGTCAATGGTGTTGGCCCGAAGGCCCATCCTCTAGTTTGAAATCACCTAGAGGGGGGGTGAATAGGTGATGGCTATATGATAATGGCAATTATGCGGAATTTAAAAAAATTAACTCTAAACAATTATCACAATACAATATTTCTTGCAAGTAAAAGACAATGTAAAATTGCAAGTAATAAAAGAGATAGAGTTAGAGAAATTTGAGCAAACGCAAACACGCCGATATGTTTCCGAGGTTCGAGCCACGCTCTACGTCCCCGCCTTCACACTTGAAGGATTTCCACTATTGAGGATCCCACCGGATCAACAATACAAGGACAACACTTGTCCGTCTCCCGTGATGACACTTCACCACCTTGAGCACACTAGCTCGCCTTGAGGCCGATGCCTCTACAACTTCACTCAATTACAATGGAAGTGATCACACTTGACCACTTTACAAACGAGCTCACTAAGCACAATCCTAGAACCAAATAATAGACTTAGAGTATGGGATTGTGTAGTGCAAAACTAGAGAGAAGTAGAGGAATAGGCTCCAAGAAAGGTGATGGAAATTTAGGCTTTGGAGAGAAAAATCTTTTCTTTTTAAAACTTTGGAAATCTTTGAAACTCTTATAAAATTTCACTTGATAGCTCTAAAATTGTTAGTCATTTCATATGAAGTGACCACCTATTTATAGGGGTCAAAAACTGCTCAAGAGATTCGTTGGAGACAAATCCCAAAAGTCAAAGAGTCAGAAAATATAGCTGTTGGGTCTGTCAGAATTTTTGACAGACTACCGGTCGACCGGGTCGGTCGACCGCCAACGGTCAAAAATCCGACCGTTGGGGCTCACCGGTCGACCGGGTCGGTCGACTGGCATTTCCAGAGAGCAGCAGGTTGGGGGCCGGTCGAGTATCGGTCGACTCCCGGTCGACTGATACGCACATGCACAAATGTGCATGTCGGTCGAGTGCCGGTCGACTGCCGGTCGACCGGTCACTGTGAATTTCTGAAAAGTCAGAATTCACAGAACCTGGAAAATTTTGGGTTTGGGTTTGGGTCTTGGATAAAATATTTTGGTCTTGAAAAATCATAGAGTATGAGCATGTGTCATACTACTATCAAGGTAAAATACTTGGTAAAAATTCTTTTGATAAAAACTTGATTTTCAATAAAATGTTTTTCCCAAAAACTAGTCTCTCTAAAATCGTATTTCCAAAATAGATATTTTCAACTAAACTGAGTTTGGAAATAGAAATGGAAAGTATTTTGAAGCCATAAATCACTCTAGAAAATGTGTGTGTGTAATATCCCATATTTCTACTTCTACTATTTAGTTTTGACAAAATATTCTAAAATGAAAATAAATAAAATACAAGTCTTGGATTCTTTAGCAAGTCTTGATCTTCTTCTTGAACTTTTCTTCAACGCAAATTCCGAAGCTTCCTATGTGCTTTAGCTTGGGAATGCAAATGTTGGGCGAACTCCAAATTTGTGAGTCTTTTAGCGGAGTTGTCAAAATCTGTTTCTTGAACCTGAAATACTTCAAAATCAAGAATATTAAATTCATAACTAAATATGTTTTGCTATCATCAAAATAACCGGGATAATGGCCTTTGGGCCAACAATCTCCCCCTTTTTGATGATGGCAAAACATATGTAGTTATCACAAGATATTTTGGGTGGAGTCTTCAAATGAAGCTCCCCCTCAACATATGCATATATAAAAAATCATACTCAGGCATATTATCACAATTGCTAAATCATAAACATCATATATCCATGCCCATAGAAAATATCAACCACACATGTCATATCATAGATAAAAGGAAATGAGTCTCAACATGACATAAATACATACCACACAAGACATGTCCACAACACAAAAATAAAGGTGTCCAAAAATAAAGGTGTCCAACACAACAAAATAAGTCAAATACATAACAAAATATCTCTCTCCAAATGTCTCTCCCCCTTTTTGACATCATCAAAAAGGGGCATCAACAGCAGCATCACTCAGTGGCCTCGTCATCCTCCTCCTCGTCATCATCTGAGCCCTCGGCCATCGTCTGGTCAGCACCATCATCTGAGGAAGAAGAGGAAACTACCTCCTCTGTATCCACGGCATCAACTCTGGGGCGCGGAGGTGGAACAGAGACGCGAGCTCTGGGAGGGAAAGGAGGACCAGCAGCAGGGAGACGACGAGCACCCGGAGTCCCATCAGGAACGACTATGTCCAATTTAGAGAACAGAGATTGGAACTGAACATCCACAAATCTCATGGACTCAGCCATATATGACAAGTCGTTTCGGACCTCCGCCCGAAAAGCAGCATCCATCGCAGCACGAGCCTCCAAATCTGCCCGAAGAGAAGCATCACGAGCAGCCATATCTGCACGAAGTGCAGAGACTTGCTCACCGACCCAGGCCTGATGTGCCTCGATCTGCGAGCGGACCTCAGAAGCAGAAGCACCCTGAAACTCAGGAGCAGGAAAAACAGGAGGTGGAGCTGGATCAGCTGCAGGAACAGGTGGTGGTTGCACAGCTGCGTGTCGACGCAACTGAGCTTCCATCATCTTTAAGGCAGCAGCATTGAAATCTGAAGAGGGTTTTGAAGGGGCTTGACCAGAGAAATCAAAATCAAGAGCCCTAAGCAAATGGGTAATGAGCATGCCGTAAGGCAGACTCCTACCAGCAGTACGAATCTGATCACCACTCATGTGAGAAGCGATCACTCGAGGGAAATTTATCTTAATGCCTTTAAGGAGGCAATAGATAATCAAGGGAACAGGACCTCGAGCATGGCTAAATTCACCGGATTTTGGCACGATGTTATGAAAGACAATCTTAGCAAGGACCTGAGATTGGAGGGTATACTGACTCACAATCTCATTCCTCACTAGATCGGGATTGTCATCCTGGTGAAGAAGAGTGGATGCGGTGAGTGAAGACTCACCCTCCGGATATTCAGGAAAATCATGTAGGTCATAAGAGTAAACATCTATTCCATCAGTGGAAAGATGAAGAATTCTAGCAAATTGACCTAGGGAAATGTTTATGTCCCTACCCATCACACGGGAAATAATCCGGTTCCCACTAAATTCAAAATTGGCATAGAAATAGGGAACCAAAGAGGTGTAAACCTTCTCCCGGATGGAGAGAAAATCCACAAGATTGTTAGCACGGAGTATGTGGGGGATATCTAAATGTTCAAAGTCTTGGATAGCCACATATCTACCCGAAATAGTATTCCTAGGGGCTAAATGTGTGTAACGATCAGAGGCAAGATCGTTACGGAACACAGGATCAGTCCTAGGGGCTTGAGATGAGGATTGGGCAATGCCCTTTCCCTTCTCAGAACGATGTCTTTTTGGAGGCATGATAAAAATCAAATTTTTAGGGTTTTGCAGGTAAAGGCACGATCTAGATGATCAATCAACCTAATATGAAGACAATAGAAGTGATAAATCTAAGCTAGAAAGGAAGAACAAGTGAAAAATTTGAAATTTTTACCTTTGAGAAAAACTGAAACCCTAGCTTGAAAATCCAGAAATTCTGAGAATCTGACGGACGGATTGGCTTGAGATTGAAGATCCGAGTTAGAAATGAGAAGATTGAAATGGGTTTTGAAGGAATTTGTGATCAGGTGAACGGATTTGTAGAAGGAAATTTTGGAGAAGAGGGGCTCCTGCGGTCGCTGTGAGAGGAAATGTGAGAGAGAGCCGAAACAGTGGGAAAAAGGTCAAATATATGCCAGAATACGACTATCGGTCGACTGGGATTGAGGGACCGGTCGACCGAAAAGAAACAGAGAGTCCTGCATCTAAATCGGTCGACTGGTCCTATACCAGCAGTCGACCGGTAGCACAAAAAAAATCAAAAAATTTTTCTCAGACAGAGCCGGTCGACTGGGGTTAGGGGCCAGTCGACCGGTAAGTCTGAAAAATCTGCTACCATATTCTGACCAAAAAAAATTTTATAAATAAACATTATAACAAATAAAAATATGTTATATTATAATAATCAGGGATAACACAATTATTTTTAAATCTTCATTTAGTGATCATATCAACAAAACTTCACACAAAATTATTTAATTTTATTTTACATATTTAAGCAAAGGTATAAAGATGTTGAAGCCGAATACCCAGTGACGGGTTCTGAACTTCATCCTCTTGATTCCTCTTGAATGAGTTGAGGTGCGCAATTGCCATCTTTAAGGTATTTGCTCAACTATGAAAATTTTCAAAAAGTTTTATTTTATTTATGAAAAATAGGTCTATATGTATACAAGTATATAATCACAAAATCTAAACTATACATATAGATACACAAAAATTGGACATGTGGACAAGTATGACATAAGGCATAACAATACAAGATATGAAAATTAATACAAGGCATGTACACAACATGATAGAAAGGTAGTTCTATATAAGTATGTATCAATAATGAATCAAAAGCAAACTAACCATTCTACACATATGTATACATGTCAAAAAGAAATCAAAATTGAACATGGCATATACAATCATGTTAGAGTTGCAAGTTTATACTAATCATGTATCAATGAAGCATAAAACTAAACTAGCAATCCTATAACAATTGTATATACAAAATTAAAAACTCTTAAATGGAGATGTTACCAATTTACGGTTAGTCTCCAAAAATAGGTGCCTCCACGATAGCGATGCAAGCTAGATTTGAACTTTGAGCTTAGTTGCATCTACCACCCGGGCACCGTCTCCCCCTAAGTCTTGGAGGAAGTAGATCCACCTGTGTCACCTACATTTGGAGGATCTTTTGGTACCCAAATCTTTGAGGGTCCTTTGGGGTTAGTACCGGGGCGAACCCAAACATATTTATTCTTAACATTGTTCTTAGCATAACAAAATTTTTCTAGATGGCCTTTGCGGCCACAATGAGTGCAAACATAAATCCTACCACTACCATACATGTATGCATGCTTGTGAGTGTGAGTATGTTTCCGTGCATGTGTATGTGCATGTTGTGCATGTTTCCCTTGGGGTGTTCCCTTAGGAAATTTAGAAGCTATCTTTTTCAAATCAAATGCACAATTTTTAAGTGTGGAGTCCAAAGCATCAACACGCTTTTGGATCTCAACAAAATCATTTTTATCTATTGAAACCATGGGGGTTTTACCCTTATTTGCAAGTTTATATTTATCAAAATCATTTTTCAATTTTTCAAAAGAGCTAGATAAAACATCCTTTTCTTTAACAACTATTTCAACTTTATGTTTTAAAGCTTCATTTTCTCTTTTTAATTTCTTATTTTGAGATTGGGAAATTTCATACCTATTTTGCAATTCTTCAAAAAATTGTGCAAGTTCATCCATAGTTAACTCATCCTCATCTAAAGAGTTTTCTAGAGTTACCTTTGGTGCATCCTCCCCATGTGCCATGAAACACATGTGCGCGGCGTCGACTTCCTCTTCGGATTCCGACTCCGTGTCATCCCAAGTAGCCACCATGGCCTTCTTCTTTCTTTGCCCGTTCTTGGATGTGGTCGCTTGTAGAGCGGGGCAATCGGCAATGAGGTGACCGATCTTCTTGCAATGAAAGCAAGGACCGGGCTCCTCTCTTTTTCTTTCAAATCTCCCTTGAGGTTTCCCTCGCCGGAAATTGCTTTGTCTTCCCTTCTTGTAGAACATCTTGCCCACCTTCCGGATGAGCATGGCGAAGTCTTCATCGCACTCGTCCGATGAATCATCCTCGTCTTGAATGGTTGGAGCGGCTTTGAAGGCTATTGATTTCTTCTTTGGTGCCTCCCTTTCTTCTCGTACCTTCATCTCCATCTCATGTGTTTTGAGATTGCCGATGAAGCCGGAGAAGTCCATCTCCTCTTTGTCATTTAACTCTTTGAGGGTTGTCGCCTTGACTTCCCAAGCTTTGGAAGAGCTCGAATCACCTTCCTTATCTTTTGATCGTTGTCAATCTTGTCGCCTAAGGAAGAAAGAGCATTTGTTATTTTTGTAAAGCGAGTGAGCATGTCATCAATGCTCTCATTATCAATCATGTAAAAATTCTCATATTGAGAACGTAACAAGTCAACTTTTGCTCTCTTGACTTGTGACGTTCCCTCATGAGTCACAATAAGCATGTTCCAAACTTCATATGCCGATTTACAATTAATGATGCGTGCAAGGTCATCTTCATTAAGTGCTTGTGTTAATGCATATTGTGCCCTAGCATTTGCTTCATAGTCTTTGGTGGTATCCTCGGACCATGTGCTCTCATCACTAGTTGGTTCAATGAATTCTTTGGTAATGGCCCTAGCTACCCTAACACCTAAGGATTTCAAAAACAAGTTCATCTTGACTTTCCAAATAGGAAAGTTCAAGCCATCAAATTTGGGAGGGGATTTTATGCTAGAAAAGTCCATGGATGCCATGAATGCACAATATATAAGATGCACAAAATAAAATACAACAAATGAATATAGCCAAATGTATGGATCTCCCTAAGGTTGTTAGACCTAAGTTGTAGGGTTAGGCTCTGATACCAATTGAAATCACCTAGAGGGGGGGTGAATAGGTGATGGCTATAAGATAATGGCAATTATGCGGAATTTAAAAAATTAACTCTAAACAATTATCACAATACAATATTTCTTGCAAGTAAAAGACAATGTAAAATTGCAAGTAATAAAAGAGATAGAGTTAGAGAAATTTGAGCAAACGCAAACACGCCGATATGTTTCCGAGGTTCGAGCCACGCTCTACGTCCCCGCCTTCACACTTGAAGGATTTCCACTATTGAGGATCCCACCGGATCAACAATACAAGGACAACACTTGTCCGTCTCCCGTGATGACACTTCACCACCTTGAGCACACTAGCTCGCCTTGAGGCCGATGCCTCTACAACTTCACTCAATTACAATGGAAGTGATCACACTTGACCACTTTACAAACGAGCTCACTAAGCACAATCCTAGAACCAAATAATAGACTTAGAGTATGGGATTGTGTAGTGCAAAACTAGAGAGAAGTAGAGGAATAGGCTCCAAGAAAGGTGATGGAAATTTAGGCTTTGGAGAGAAAAATCTTTTCTTTTTAAAACTTTGGAAATCTTTGAAACTCTTGTAAAATTTCACTTGATAGCTCTAAAATTGTTAGTCATTTCATATGAAGTGACCACCTATTTATAGGGGTCAAAAACTGCTCAAGAGATTCGTTGGAGACAAATCCCAAAAGTCAAAGAGTCAGAAAATATAGCTGTTGGGTCTGTCAGAATTTTTGACAGACTACCGGTCGACCGGGTCGGTCGACCGCCAACGGTCAAAAATCCGACCGTTGGGGCTCACCGGTCGACCGGGTCGGTCGACTGGCATTTCCAGAGAGCAGCAGGTTGGGGGCCGGTCGAGTATCGGTCGACTCCCGGTCGACTGATACGCACATGCACAAATGTGCATGTCGGTCGAGTGCCGGTCGACTGCCGGTCGACCGGTCACTGTGAATTTCTGAAAAGTCAGAATTCACAGAACCTGGAAAATTTTGGGTTTGGGTTTTGGGTCTTGGATAAAATATTTTGGTCTTGAAAAATCATAGAGTATGAGCATGTGTCATACTACTATCAAGGTAAAATACTTGGTAAAAATTCTTTTGATAAAAACTTGATTTTCAATAAAATGTTTTTCCCAAAAACTAGTCTCTCTAAAATCGTATTTCCAAAATAGATATTTTCAACTAAACTGAGTTTGGAAATAGAAATGGAAAGTATTTTGAAGCCATAAATCACTCTAGAAAATGTGTGTGTGTAATATCCCATATTTCTACTTCTACTATTTAGTTTTGACAAAATATTCTAAAATGAAAATAAATAAAATACAAGTCTTGGATTCTTTAGCAAGTCTTGATCTTCTTCTTGAACTTTTCTTCAACGCAAATTCCGAAGCTTCCTATGTGCTTTAGCTTGGGAATGCAAATGTTGGGCGAACTCCAAATTTGTGAGTCTTTTAGCGGAGTTGTCAAAATCTGTTTCTTGAACCTGAAATACTTCAAAATCAAGAATATTAAATTCATAACTAAATATGTTTTGCTATCATCAAAATAACCGGGATAATGGCCTTTGGGCCAACATAGTTTTGATGATGATTAACTCATGTAGTTATGTTTACTAATGATCTTGTGTTTAATTAGTGACAGATTCATGATAAGATCTTAGTAAGTGCATAGCTTCAACAAAGGATTTAAAGTCAAGTTTTGGAGCTAGCACGGTTTGATCCAAGAGCCATTGGATCGTGTTTGGACCAAGTCAAGAAGTTGAGAAGGCTTCAAGTGAAGACTTCAAGAAGATGAAGACTTGTGTCTAGCTTTGTTTTAGAAGATTTTATTTTTAGATAAAATCTAAAGGATAGAGTAGTTGGTGGATTGCTCAAGTATATCATATACACACACACACTCTTGATTTAGTTTGTTTTAGAAAAGAATTTTCATTTTGAAAAAAATACTATTTTGGTTTTTGGTATTCAAGTTTTATGTTTTAACCAAAACCATATTTAGAGCTTAATGTCAAAAACATAGATATTTCACCATGTTTGTGTAGTGGATCATATCCATGCACCATATGCTTTAAAAGTTGTTTAAATATCTTGTTTTTGTATTTGGAGATGTTTTGGAAAAATAAAGTTTAGAAAATTAAGTTTTGGAAAATACTGTTTTCATTTGAGCCAATATTTTCAACTTACAAAAATAGTTCAAATCATTTATAACATGCCTTGATTTTGTGCAAGCATGTTTGTTTATCAAAGTATTTTGGTAAAACTATTTTTGTAGATTTTTCTATATTTTATGGGATTTTATTTGAACCAAAAAGACCAAGTTTTAAATCCCTAAGTTTTCTGTTCTGGCTTAAGCCGGTCGACCGACCCGGTCGACCGACGTGCACAGACGTGCACACCAGTTCTGCAGGATGGCCGGCCGACCGACCCGGTCGACCGTCCAGAGAGCTCTGCTCTCTGGAAAGGTCCCGGCCGACCGAGCGGTCGACCGGAGACTTGCTCTCTGTATCCTGGCTCGGTCGACCGATGGCTCAAACGGTCTGAAATATGACCGTTGGTCGGTCGGCCGGACGGTCGACCGACAGGCCTGACAGACCCCAACGGCTAGTTTTTCTAGCCCTATAAATTTGGGGGTTTGGGCATTGTTTTTGAACAAGATTTTCAAGTGGGTTTTCACCAGTTTTTCCTGAACTATTTAGAGGTTTTCCTCCACTTGATTTAGAGAAAATATTTCCAATCAAAAGGGGAGTTTTTATCAAGAGTGTTTAAAAGAGATTTCTTTTGAGTTCTCCTCCACCATTCTCATCCTTGTTTTCTCACACAACACTTGAGCTATCCATTGCTATATCTACCTATAGGGATTTGTTGAGAGAGGATTTTAGGTGATCAAGAGTTGTGATCACTAAAGTTCCTTCATTTGCTTTGAGGAGGCAGACGTGTGTGTTCGCATTGTTTCGGGTCCTAGTGGGGACTCGGTGTTTTGAGTTCGGGTGCGAACTTGTTGTTTGAGATGCGGCCTCGGCGAGCTTGTGGGGCTTGCGGTGTGTACGGACTAGAGAGAGTCCAAGGAGTTCTAGTGGGAACTCGTTGTAGGTGTTGCGGCACCGAGTGATCCGGTGGGATCGATTATAGTGGAAATCCTTCGTGTGTCGAAGGCGGAGATGTAGAGCAAGTGTGCTCGAACCTCGAAACAAATCCCTTGTGTTTGCGATTGCTCACTCTCTCTCTCTTTGTCTCTTGTTTATATCTTGCATTCCTTTATTGTGTTTATCTTTATATGCATGATATACTTGTGTGCTTAATTGTTATACTTGCTAGGGTTTGTTTGCTAACACTTGTATTTAACCAAGAGAGCCAACGCGGCACCTCAACCCTTATCTAGGGGAATCTAGAGGAGTTTGTCCAGAGCCCTTCACGGGGAATTCGGCAACACTCTTGTGTTATACGTGGTGTTTAGTTTAAATAGTTTATTTAGGTCATAATAATTTTTACTTCCGCATTATTTGGCATTAAGTGACCATTAGATTAGCCATCACCTATTCACCCCCCTCTAGGTGATTTACAAATGGATCAATCGCTAACACACGGATATGTTTCGAGGTTCGAGCACACAGCTCTACGTCCCCGCCTTCACACAGAAGGATTTCCACTAACTTTGTCCACACAGGACTCCCACACAGGGAACCTCTACTGAGGATTTGGGGCAATACAACAAGGGAGTACACAACTCCTCTCTCAACCATATACAACCTCTCACTAGACGCTAGGCACAAAGCCACACAAACACCACCTTACACAATAGGGGTAGGCACTTAGTCAATACAAATCAATCACCTCACACTTGAGGGATTCCAACACAAACTCCACCTCTCACTAGAGGGAGCCAAACACAATCTCCACCTCTCACTAGAGGGAGCCAACCACCACTCCAAAATCAATCTCTACACAAGAGGGATATCACAAGTAAGGAGGGTTACAACTTGGTGGTCTATCTCAACCACAAACAACTTCTTCAACAGAATAAAGATCCTATAGATAGGATAGTAAGATATGGCTCAAGTGTGGAAAATCAAGATGTTGGAAAACAAATCACAAGAGAAAATACTTGGGAAAACAACTTAGGATTTGATAGAAATGAAGAACAAAGCAAATATCCCAAATCTATATTTTTCTTTGATTTTTCCAACTCTTGAAAACAAATAAAGAATGATCTTTAAAACCAATAAACTCTTTTAAAAACTTGCTTTTAAAACACTAGAGAATAGGTGAAATTTGCTCTTAAAAATCTTAACCAAAACCTACTCCAAATGGGGTATAAATAGCCCCCATACAAATTCTGCCCGTTGGCAGCTGCAAGGTCAAATTTGACCTTCCGGTCGACCAGCCGGTCGACCGGCCAACGGTCAAATTTTTGACTGTTGAGCCTTCCGGTCGACCGCCCGGTCGACCGGGCCCTGAACCAGAGAGCAACGGCTCTCTGGCCGGTCGACCGCCCGGTCGACCGGGGCAACCCGAGAGTGGGTTGCCTTCAGTCGGTCGACCGGCCCAGGGGCTGGCTGCGTGCACGTTTGTGTGCATGTCCGGTCGACCGCTCCGGTCGACCGCCAGAGCCTGGCAGGTAATTTTAAGGGATTAGAAAACTAGGTTTTTAATTATCAAATAAATCCCCATAAAATCTCTAAAAATCCACAAAAATAGTTTTAGCATAATACTTTGATATACAAACATGTGTGAAAAATTTCAACACATATTTCAAACTTTTTGAACCATTTTTGTGACTTACAAATTTTGCCGAAAACCAAAAACTGTATTTTCTAAAACTTGAGTTTTTCAAATGGAAATCCGATTTGTCCAAAACTCATCCAAATACAAAAACATGATATAGAAACAATTTTTAAGACATGTTGTATATGGATAAAATCTAATATACATATAAAGATATATATCATAGTTTTTGACAATAATTCCATAAACAAGTTTTGTTAAAATACAAGACCTAAATACATGAATAGGTTATCAAACTAAGTTTGTATAAATAGTTGAAGCATAGATGTATATAGAACAAATCTAATATACATTAAACTATTTAAACTTGTCGATTCTATCTATTCATGAAAACTAAGATCGGTTAAACCAAAAACCGAAAACCAATAAACATGAAAACTAGAAACAAGTGTGTGTGTTGTGAACTTGAGCATATCACACTATCTAGTCTTTACAAATGGATCTAAAAACATAAACTAAACAAAGTACCGAGGTCTACTTGACGAACTCCGTCTTCAAGTCGACTCGATCCAAACGTGATCCACCGAGCTTGACTCCAACGTGTGCTAGATATGAACTTTGACGCTCGGGCTCTTGAATCACCATGTGAAAAGCTCCAAAACACCTTTGTTGAAGCTAATCACCTACTAATATCTTGGTTAAGTATCTGAAACTAAACATCACAAGATTATTAGTAAACATAACTACATGAGTTAATCATCATCAAAACTAGAGTGGAAGGCCTCTGGGCCAACAATCTCCCCCTTTTTGATGATGACAAAACTCATGGAGTTATATATGCATGGATTAAAGTTAAGCTTCAAGGAAGCTCCCCCTTAACTCATGCATAGCAATAAAAATAAGATATTCAATGAATAATAAACATGAATATGCATAAACAAATGTATGCAACAACTAGGAGAGAGAAACATGCATAACACAAACATATGTTTCAAAAACCTTCTCCCCCTTTTTGTTTAAACTCTCAAAATTATTTTCTCATAAACTCAATATATGCAAAAATAAAAACACACATATGCATATATAAACTCAAAATCTTTCTCTCCCTTTTTGTCAATCATCAACAAAGGGGTCAAAGAAAATAATATTCTCCCCTTTTTGTCTTAAACAAAAAATCAATGAGGGGTGAAATCAAAACAAAACGTTATGATACCAATTGTAAGAAAAAAAATATATCAATTTAGTGCATAATGATTTCAATGAAATATACCAATTGAAAGTGCATAATGTGGTACATAAAACAAATATTTTTAATATAGATTTAAATACCAATTGATACCAATTGTAAGTAAATACCAATTAAATACCAATTGTAAGTAAATAAATCATTTTTAGCAATTCAACCAAACATTTTGATATCAATAAAACATACCAATTGAAAGTAAAACTTATAGGTAATCTTGATACCAATTTGAAAAGATTAGTACCAATTGAAAGTAATTTTTCATTAAAAGCATATGATACCAAAAATAATCAATATCCTTTTTTTTAATCATTTTTTTTAAACATAAAGTGTGGGAGTAGAATATCAAAACCAATTGAAAAGTGAAATACCAATTGAAAGTAGAAATATGAATTTTCTCCCCCTTTATGAAATACCAAATAGAATATGCATAAGCTTGTATATGATACCAATTGAAACATAATCAATTGAAATAAAACAGTCATTAAAGAAATTAAGCTTAGCATAACCAAAATTTGTGCTCAAAGATATAGAGATATAGTAAGCACAAATAAAACATATATATATGTATGAAAAATTAAATACTAATCGAAATTGATACTATTTGAAGTTGAAAGCATACATATATAAAAACATATATGAGTATACAAAAAGAATGTCAATAGTGATGCCAATTGAAAAAATCCAATGATACCAATTGAAAACAAAATAAGATCAAGTGTATAACTCATATTTCCAACCACCCATTTCATGCACATGTTTAAAAAGATTTTCAATATTAAGCATACAATGCATGGTCGCCTAACCAACCGCCCTTCGATGGAAGGGGTTTTCAATAATAGGTTTGAAAATATAGTATGTATGAAAAGCTCTACCATAATGAAGAATATGAACTAGTTAAAAGAAAAATTTGTAAACTAGTACGAAATCCTTCAAGTAAGGAATAAAACAAAAGTATATTTTTCATGAAAGTATGAAAATCACATGATCATTAAACACTCAAGGGTCTATAAAGCATATATAGTCTCATGAAAATACATCATGAGTAAACAAAAATAAAGTGAGTGTATAAGGAATATGTGAAACACATTATCATGAAACTAGTCAATCAAATTCAAATACAAGATTCCTTAAAAAAAATATCAAAACTAGAATTTCTTCAAGGTAAATGTATGTCATGTACAAACTAAAGTATACATACATATCCAAAACATAACGAGTCCACAAAAGTATATACATGAAGGCAAGTGGCTCATGGATGTATATGTATAGCTATTAATTTGGACAAAATAGACATATACATGAAGGTAAACATAAACATAAAAAAAAACATGTATAATATGGGAATACAAGTCAAATACATGAATCATCAAAACTAGGCTATACTAGTACATCTAATGAGTACAAATGAGCGTTTAAGCACAAACATATAATAATCTATTTGTGGCTCATTAATTGTACAAGTATATACCTAAGTTTTAATGAAAACTAACATCTAGACATGTAATCAAAACATGAAGCATAGAAATCAAAATAAAAATTCATATGATCATTATGTATATGCACATGCATAGATCTAGGACATACACATTAGTTAAAACAAATGTGAGAACACAAAGATAGAAATCTATTTTAAACATGGGTGTCTCAAATAACTAAACATGTATATCACTAATCTAAATATCATGGCATATAACATACTAATCATAAAACATCAAAACATGCTAAAATCTATGATATGAAAAGCATGTAAATAATAAATGAGGAGTAAGAGATCATTACCAAAACCGAGAGGGCAACTCTCTATGTCACCAAAACAAGGTGGTCCTCCTACCAAACTCCCCTTGAAAGTGATGCATCCAAATTGTTCTCTTTAAGTTCGGAACGCATCCACCTCAAGGCACCATTACTCTCACATCATGCGAGAGCCCACACCTACATCAAATACAATAGGGGTGGTCTTTGGTACCCACACTTTTTTGGGTCCATGGGGGTTAGTTTCTTTCCTAACCCAAACAAATTTAGTTGCTAAATTTGAATCATGTATACGATCATAGCAAAACTTAGAAAGGTGACCCTTACGTCCACAATGTGTACAAGTGTACACATGAGCATACATAGTGTTGTGTACATGAACGTGCGAAGTATGTGTATGCCGTGGTTTGTGTGCATGCAAAGATGGAACTTGTTTCTTTCGAGACATAGATTCCAACCGTGTGTGGTTCAAAGCACAATGCTCAAAGTGGAGCCCAAACAATCCACACTCTTCTTAAGCATACAAATATCATTTTTAATTATAGAAGAGGTGCATGCAATAGGTAAGCTAGGTGAAGCTACACTAGCATGGTAAACAAGTGAATCAATATCAATTTTAAAGATTCATTTTTCTTTAAACAAACTTCTAAATCTTTTGAAATAGAAACAATTTTTATTTTTAAAGATTCATTTTCTTTTACAACAAAATCAAGTTTTGAAGACAAGATCTCATTTTTCTTCAAAACCTTTTCACAATCATTTTTATTTTTCAAAATCTTATTTTCTTTTAGGGCAAGGTCTAGTTGAGATTTAAGTGAGTCACATTCACTTGAAATCTCTTCCTTCTCTTGCAAAATCAAATCAAGTCTAGAAGACAAATTTTCATTTTCTTTATTTAATGCAAAAGTCTTCTTTTTCAAAAGATTATATTTTTCTAGCAATTTTTCACAAACAATTGAAAGTTCTTCATTCAAAGAATTTGGATCAACATAGTCATTACATGAAGAACTAGCATCATCAATATCTAATTGAGATTCTGAATATACCTCAAGGGAGTCATTCCCTTGGACCATGTAGCATTGTTGCTCGGATTCTCTACTAGATTCATCCTCCGTTTGGATTGGCAATTGAAGCTTGGAGGAGGTCAACGTGTTCCACACTGCAAAGGCGGAATCACAGTTAGAAACTAAGCACAAATATTCTTTCTTTAGCGTGCTTCTAATTGCCTCAAGGGCTTGTGCATTGGCCTCTATATGCTTGCTATTACAAAGATAGGATTTCTTGGTAGCGGCAAGGAAAACATGCAAGCCTAGGGTTTTCAAGTACATGGACATCTTAAATTTTCACATGTCAATGTTGGAGACATCAAACATGGGAGGTGACAAGCAATCCATGAGTGTGTGTAAACAATAAGATGCAAATGTAGATGATAGATTAGCTAACCAAGATCACACTCCTAGGTGGTTAAACCAAATATCAGGAGCATAAGCTCTGATACCAATTGAAAGTACACCTAGAGGGGGGGTGAATAGGTGTACGGCTAATCTAATGAACTAAATGCGAAAATTAAAAACTTAATTACAACAACACTTAATGCAACCAACAAGTATAGCCGAATTCTCGGTGAAGGGCTCTGGACTAACTTCTCTTGATTCCTCTGAATAATAGTTGAGGCGCTATATGAAGCTCTCGTGGTTAAGCACAAGTGAGGCACACACAAACAAGCTAAGCATATAAAATATGAATGAGCAATATGAAATGATGCAAGGCACAATGTAAAGAGAGAGTGAGAGAGTCAATGGATCAATCGCTAACACACGGATATGTTTCGAGGTTCGAGCACACAGCTCTACGTCCCCGCCTTCACATAGAAGGATTTCCACTAACTTTGTCCACACAGGACTCCCACACAGGGAACCTCCACTGAGGATTTGGGGCAATACAACAAGGGAGTACACAACTCCTCTCTCAACCAAATACAACCTCTCATTAGAGGCTAGGCACAAAGCCACACAAATACCACCTCACACAAGAGGGGTAGGCACTTAGCCAATACAAATCAATCACCTCACACTTGAGGGATTCCAACACAAACTCCACCTCTCACTAGAGGGAGCCAAACACAATCTCCACCTCTCACTAGAGGGAGCCAACCACCACTCCAAAATCAACCTCTACACAAGAGCGATATCACAAGTAAGGAGGGTTACAACTTGGTGGTCTATCTCAACCACAAACAACTTCTTCCACAGAATAAAGATCCTATAGATAGGATAGTAAGATATGGCTCAAGTGTGGAAAATCAAGATGTTAGAAAACAAATCACAAGAAAAAATACTTGGGAAAACAACTTAGGATTTGAAAGAAATGAAGAACAAAGCAAATATCCCAAATCTATATTTTTCTTTGATTTTTCAAACTCTTGAAAACAAATAAAGAATGATCTGTAAAATCAATAAACTCTTTTGAAAACTTGCTTTTAAAATATTAGAGAATAGGTGAAATTTTGCTCTTAAAAATCTTAACCAAAACCTACTCCAAATGGGGTATAAATAGCCCCCATACAAATTTTGCCCGTTGGCAGCTGCAAGGTCAAATTTGACCTTCCGGTCAACCGGCCGGTCGACCGGCCAACGGTCAAATTTTTTTACCGTTGAGCCTTCCGGTTGACCGCCCGGTCGACCGGGCCCTGAACCAGAGAGCAACGGCTCTCTGGCCGGTTGACCAGGGTAACCCGAGAGTGGGTTGCCTTCAGTCGGTCGACCGCTCGGTCGACCGGCCCAAGGGGCTGGCTGCGTGCACATTTGTGTGCACGTCCGGTCGACCGCTCCGGTCGACCGGCTCCTGGTCCGGTCGACCGGTCGGTCGACCGCCAGAGCCTGATAGGCAATTTTAAGGGATTAGAAAACTAGGTTTTTAATTACCAAATAAATCCCCATAAAATCTCTAAAAATCTACAAAAATATTTTTAGTATAATACTTTGATATACAAACATGTGTGAAAATTTTCAACACATATTTCAAACTTTTTGAACCATTTTTGTGACTTACAAATTTTGCTGAAAACCAAAAACTGTATTTTCTAAAACTTGGATTTTTCAAATGGAAATCCGATTTGTTCAAAACTCATCCAAATACAAAACATGATATAGAAATAACTTTTAAGGCATGTTGTATATGGATAAAATCCAATATACATATAAAGATATATATCATAATTTTTGACAATAATTCCAAAAACAAGTTTTGTTAAAATGCAAGAACTAAATGTTGGCCCAAGAGGTTACACTCTCCAATTGTTTTATGTTTTGATGATGACAAACCAAATAAATGCTATTTGGTACTAATGAATTTGCTTAAGATAAGTTTCAGGACAAGTACCATGTTTGGAGGGCATTGCTTGCTATTGCAACAACTTCTACGTTCATAAAGCTATGAAGGCATATTGCACATCAAGGAAGGATCATAGAAGAAGAAGGCTCTAGCAAGGATAGCATGGCTCAAAGACTTGAAGCTTACTCAAGAAGTCTTTAATTATTTTGTTTTTAGTTTTATAGTTTGTTAAGGAATAGTGGATAGGTTTGAAGCTCTATCACACACGTTTTTGCGCACACACTTAATCCAAAATAATTTCTTATAATTTATACAAAAATATTTTGGATACAAGATTTTGCCTACAGATATATATTTATGTTTTATGGTAATCCCTGTTCAAAAGTATTTTTGTCAAAATCAAATTCCTTTTAATTTTCTGTCCTAAACCTGGTTTTTGTCCTGAGCCAGTCAACCGGACAGTCGACCGGACCTATGTCAGGTTTGGCCGGTCGACCGGCCCAGTCGACTGTAGTTCTGGGTGTACATGTATCAGTGTGCACGTTTTTGCGGTCGACCGCACGGTCGACCGACTGTAACTCAGTCTGCTCTCGGATAGATTGGGTCGACCGGGCGGTCGACCGCTGGCCTGCAACGGTCATAATTTTGAACGTACGGTCGACCGGCCAGTCGACCGAACTATCCGTTGAACAGTAACGGGCAGTTTTTAATAAGCTGTTTTATTTTGTCTTCTTGTGTTTAAAATTTGATTTAGGGATATATTTCAAATCTAATATGACTTAATTAACCTTAAGTTTGTATTATCCCTAAACCCTAGCCCTCTCCTATAAATAGGGGTGTTTGGGGAGAGTTTGTTTACAACAATTTTTGCAAGAAAAATTCAAAAGTTTAAGGCTTTCAAAAGAGATTTGTTTCTTGATTTTTGTGCTGAAATTCTCTCTCATTTTCTGAAGTGGTTTTTGAAATTCTCTCTGATTTAATTTTCTTTCTTCACTTACAACAAGAGCTTCATTCCTACTCATTGTTCTCTAAGGACCTTTTGTAAGGGAAGAGACATTTGAAAGAGAGAGTTTGTGGTCTTTTGACTACTCAGAAATTACTTGTAATCGAGATTGTGGAGTTGGGTACTCCGGTGTAATTGTGATTTCTTTGTGATAGTGGAAGTAGCTAGAATCCTTCTGGGGAAGGCGGGGAGTAGAGCTGGGTGCTCGAACCTCGATAACATATCCTTGTGTTTGCGATTGGTTTACATTCTTGCACTTATTACTTGCTTATCATCATCATTGCTATATTTACTTGCTTTCATTCATCTTGTGAATCTTGTGTGGTGATTGTTACATCTTAATTTTTTAATTTGTCCATTGATTAGCATTATCACCTATTCACCCCCCCTCTAGGTGATTTTCAATTGGTATCAGAGCTTGGTCTCTAGGTTTTAGCTTAACATCCATAGAGAGATCCTTAAAATTTGCTAATCAACATTTTCATTCATACATTCATACACTAGTAAACATGGCCGATAATATTAAAACCCCTCATAAATTTGATGGACTTAATTTCCCTACTTGGAAGGTTAGGATGACTATATTTTTGCAATCTTTGGGTAGCTTAGTGGCCAAGTCCTTGACCAAACCCTATGTAGCACCCGATGGTGATGAGAGCACTTGGACCGACTTCAACTTTAGAGAATACGAGGCTAACTCCAAGGCCCAAAACTCCCTATTAACCGCCTTGAATGAGGATGACCTTACACGGGTAATTCATTGCCAATCCGCCTATGAGATTTGGCAACACTTATTGGTCACACACGAAGGGACTTCACAAGTCAAGAGAGCAAAGATAGATCTCTTAAGGTCCCAATATGAGTCATTCAAAATGATTGATGATGAGTCTATTGATAGTATGATTACAAGATTTACTAAAATCACTAATGGTCTTTCTTCCTTAGGTGATGACATCTCCAACGATCAAAGGTGCGGAAAGTGATTCGGGCTCTTCCGTCTTCATGGGAGATAAAGGCCACCACCTTAAAAGAATTGAACGACAAGGACGAGATGGACCTCATTAGTCTCATTGGGAACCTAAAGACCCATGAGATGGAGAAGAAGGCAAGAGAAGAGGCAACTACTTCAAAGAAGAAATCCATAGCCTTCAAGACTTCATCCACCAATGATGACGATGAAGAAGACGAAGAAGATGATGAGGAGCTAACTCTACTTGTGCGGAATGTCAAGAGGTTGTACCGGAAGAACAAGCTCAACTTCCGGAAGAAATTTGAAGGCAAAGAGGAGAGAAGGATCATTTGCTACAATTGCCGCAAACCCGGACATATCATGGCGGATTGCCCGGAGTTTAAGAAGAAGATGACTTCCTCCTACAAGACAAAGAAGCCGGAGGAAAAGAAAGCATACAAGGCAACGTGGGATTCGGAAAGCGAGTCCGAAGAAGAGGTGGATACGGCGAACATGTGTTTCATGGCAAACACTCCTAAGGTAACCCCTCAATCTCATGATGATGAAGATGATGAACTAAGTAAGGAAGTTCTTGTACATGCCTTTGTTGAACTTTCTGAAACTTTTGACAATAAAAAGATTGAATGTTTTAAATTACAAAAAGAAGTTGCTTTTCTTAAAAATCAATTTGCTATGGTTTCTAAAGAAAAAGATGATATTTCTTCTAATCTTATTTCTCTTCAAAATGAGTTTAATGCCTACAAGGTTTCTTGTAAGGGAAAATCCCCTATTGTTGATGAAAAGAAATTTCTTCTTTTAAATCTAAAATAAATGATTTTGAAAAAGTTTTAAATGATTGTGCTTTTAATACAAAGAAACTTGAGAACATGATTTCTAAAAAGCACACCTCACATGTTAAGTCTACTCATGCTCACACTACACATGCTAAATCTTTTCATGCTCACAACTCTCATGCTCACAAATCACACACTCATTATGCTTTCAAATATGGTAGAGTATATAGATGCACATATTGTGGTAAGAATGGACATTTAGCTAAATTTTGCTATGACCAAGTTAATAGATCAAATAATCTTGTTTGGGTTAATGAAACTAACCCCTAGGACCCAAGAAAATGTGGGTACCAAAATCAAGTCCTAAATTATTTGATGTAGGTACATACCAAGGCTCCAAGACGTAGGGAGCGGTGGTACCTTGATAGTGGTTGTTCAAGACATATGACGTGGGATATCAACAACTTTACAACCCTATCAAGGTACATGGAAGGTGGCTCCGTCACCTTCGGGGATGACTCCAAAGGAACTATCATCGGTATAGGTAACATTCAAATTGGTGCATCTCCTATTATAGAGAATGTTGTTTTAGTAGATGGTTTGAAACATAATTTGCTTAGCATTAGTCAACTTTGTGACCGTGGACTTAAAGTTGTTTTTAATGATTCTTCTTGCAAGATTTTTGATGTTAAATCCGATGTTTGTATTCTTACCGGTTTTCGTGATAATAATGTTTACATTATTGACATACTTAATTTAGATTGTTCTACTAAATGCTTGAATGCTTTTGATGAAAATTCTTGGCTTTGGCATAGAAGATTAGGACATGCATCTTTTGACCATCTTGCTAGAATTAATTATAAGGATTTAGTAAAGGGTATACCTTGCTTGAAGTTTGAGAAAGACCGCATTTGTGGTGCGTGCCAACTTGGGAAACAAACCAAGTCTTCCTTCAAACCAATTAAGGATATCATAACTACTAGGCCCTTAGAACTAATTCATATGGATCTTTTTGGACCAACACAAACTAAAAGTTTAAATGGTAGTAGATTTGCATTTGTTTTAGTTGATGATTTTTCCCGTTTCACTTGGGTTTTCTTCTTGCAAAGTAAAGATCAAACATTTTCATATTTCAAAATCTTTCGAAAAAGGGTTGAAAAAGAAAAAAGGTTTTTCGATTTTGAGAATAAGGAGTGATAGAGGTGGTAAGTTTGTTAACCAACTCTTCATAACTTATTGTGATGAAAAGGGAATCAAGCATGAAATGTCTTGTCCTAGGACTCCACAACAAAATGGAGTTGTAGAAAGGAAAAATAGAACACTTCAAGAGATGGCTAGGACAATGATAAGTGAATATGACCTCCCTCAATATTTATGGGCCGAGGCCGTAAACACCGCATGCTATATTTCAAATCGTATTTATATGTGTAAAAATTCTTCCAAAACATCTTTTGAAATGTATCATTCTAGAAAACCTAATGTTGCATATTTTAAAGTTTTTGGATGCAAGTGTTTTGTTTTAAATACTAAAGAGAATTTGGGTAAATTTGATGCTAAGGCTTATGAAGCTATCTTTATTGGATATTCTTCTACTAAGCAAAGCATATAGAGTTTTTAATAGATCTTCACTTACTATTGAAGAAACCATGCATGTTAAGTTTGAAGAATCTAATGTGGTTGTTGAGAATGTTGTAGAGATTGAACCATTAGGTGAAGACATGGAGAGACTATCCTTGAAGGACTCACCCGCTCAAGAAGAAAAGCAAGAATCAATTGGTGATGTTCAAGAGGATAAAGAGGAAAGCTCTCAACCGCTTCCTAAAGCTTGGAGATACGCTACAAATCATCCTAAGGAGCTCATCTTGGGTGATGCATCTAAAGGAGTCACAACACGCTCCAAACTCCATGACCTATGTGGTAACTTTGCTTTCATTTCTCATTTTGAACCCAAAGGCATTCTCGAAGCCGAGACGGACCCATATTGGTTGCTTGCCATGCAAGAGGAACTCAATCAATTTGAGCGCAACCAAGTTTGGCACCTTATTCCTAAGCCCCACAATAGACCAATAATTGGTACTAAGTGGACTTTAGAAACAAGATGGATGAGTCCGAAAATGTCATTAGGAATAAAGCTAGGTTAGTGGCCCAAGGTTACACTCAAGTTGAAGGAATTGGCTTTGAGGAGACCTTTGCACCCGTAGCACGGCTTGAAGCCATACGGATGACACTAGCTTTTGCATCTTTCAAAAATTTTAAACTTTTTCAAATGGATGTGAAAAGTGCATTTTTGAATGGTTTTATTAATGAAGAAGTTTATGTTTCTCAACCTCCCGGTTTTTTTGATCATGTTCATCCCGATTTTGTTTTTAAACTTGATAAAGCTTTATATGGATTGAAACAAGCTCCTAGAGCTTGGTATGAAAGGCTTTCTAGTTTTCTAATTTTAAATGATTTTGTTAAAGGCAAAGTAGACACAACTCTATTTACTAAGCATGTTGATAATGATAAATTAATTGTGCAAATTTATGTAGATGATATAATTTTTGATTCTACTAATGAGTTTTTATGCAAGGATTTTGAAAAGGTCATGCAACTTGAATTTGAAATGTCTTCAAT
The DNA here is from genome assembly GCA_038442645.1 of Agave tequilana. NCBI lineage: Eukaryota > Viridiplantae > Streptophyta > Magnoliopsida > Asparagales > Asparagaceae > Agave > Agave tequilana. Next base: position 161,152 of record JAVJIF010009604.1, read on the forward strand.
GGGTGAGCTCAATTTCTTCCTTGGACTCCAAATCAAGCAATTGCAAAACGGGACGTTCATAAGTCAAGCCAAGTACGCAAAGGAACTTGTAAAGAAGTTTGGACTTGAAGGATCAAAGACTTGCAACACTCCCATGGCAACTACAACCAAGCTTGATAAAGATGACCAAGGTAAAAATGTTGATATTAAATTATATAGAAGCATGATAGGAAGTCTTTTATATTTAACGGTAAGTAGGCCGGATATCATGTTTAGTGTGTTTCTTTGTGCTAGATTTCAATCGTGTCCTAAAGAGTCCCATCTTATTGCGGTAAAACGCATTATTCGTTATATTAAGGGCACTATTGGGATGGGTCTATGGTATCCGAAAACCGAAGATTTCTCAATGACGAGTTATTCGGATGCCGACTATGCGGGTTGTAGAGTAGATAGAAAGAGTACTAGTGGGACATGTCAATTTCTTGGTAATTGTCTTGTTTCATGGTCCTCTAGGAAACAAAATTCCGTAGCACTCTCAACCGCCGAGGCGGAGTATGTTGCCGCGGGGGCTTGTTGTGCACAAGTCCTTTGGATGAAACATACTCTCCTTGATTTTGATTTGCATTTTGATCATATAAAAATATTTTGTGATAATACTAGTATTATACACATGACTAAGAATGCAAATCAACATAGTAAGACCAAGCACATTGAGATTAGATATCACTTTCTTAGACATCATTTTGAGAAAGGAGATATAGATATTGATTATGTTTCCACGGATTTACAACTAGCCGATATTTTCACTAAACCACTTGATTTTGCTAGATTCTCGTTTATTTGTGGAGAACTTAATGTTTGTGTTATTGAATAGACATGTTTTTCATAACCCTTTTTGATGTATGACAAAAAGGGGGAGAATAAGTTTACATGGACAAAAATAAATTTATATGGTCTTGGTTCCATATGAGTTTATATGAGTTTATATATGTTTTTGTTGTCTTGTTTTGTTTTCATGCGTTTTTGAGAATTCTTGTGTTTTGTTAGTATGTGATTTTCATTATTGTTTCAATTGATTTCAATTAGTATCAAGAGCATTTTTTTTGTTTTCAATAAATTCTTGTGTTTTTCATATAGCATAATTTGAGGGGGAGTTTTCTCCTCCCCTATATTTTTGTTTATAGCCTATTTGTTTTGTCATCATCAAAAAGGGGGAGATTGTTGGCCCAAGAGGTTACACTCTCCAATTGTTTTGTGTTTTGATGATGACAAACCAAATAAGAGCTATTTGGTACTAATGAATTTGCTTAAGATAAGTTTCAGGACAAGTACCATGTTTGGAGGGCATTGCTTGCTATTGCAACAACTTCTAGGTTCATAAAGCTATGAAGGCATATTGCACATCAAGGAAGGATCATAGAAGAAGAAGGCTCTAGTAAGGATAGCATGGCTCAAAGACTTGAAGCTTGCTCAAGAAGTCTTTAATTATTTTGTTTTTAGTTTTATAGTTTGTTAAGGAATAGTGGATAGGTTTGAAGCTCTATCACACACGTTTTTGCGCACACACTTAATCCAAAATAATTTCTTATAATTTATACAAAAATATTTTGGATACAAGATTTTGCCTACAGATATATATTTATGTTTTATGGTAATCCCTGTTCAAAAGTATTTTTGTCAAAATCAAATTTCTTTTAATTTTCTGTCCTAAACCTGGTTTTGTCCTGAGCCAGTCGACCGGACCTATGTCAGGTTTGGCCGGTCGACCGGCCCAGTCGACTGTAGTTCTGGGTGTACATGTATCAGTGTGCACGTTTTTGCGGTCGACCGCACGGTCGACCGACTGTAACTCAGTCTGCTCTCGGATAGATTGGGTCGACCGGGCGGTCGACCGCTGGCCTGCAACGGTCATAATTTTGAACGTACGGTCGACCGGCCAGTCGACCGAACTATCCGTTGAACAGTAACGGGCAGTTTTTAATAAGCTGTTTTATTTTGTCTTCTTGTGTTTAAAATTTGATTTAGGGATATTTTCAAATCTAATATGACTTAATTAACCTTAAGTTTGTATTATCCCTAAACCCTAGCCCTCTCCTATAAATAGGGGTGTTTGGGGAGAGTTTGTTTACAACAATTTTTGTAAGAAAAATTCAAAAGTTTAAGGCTTTCAAAAGAGATTTGTTTCTTGATTTTTGTGCTGAAATTCTCTCTCATTTTCTGAAGTGGTTTTTGAAATTCTCTCTGATTTAATTTTCTTTCTTCACTTACAACAAGAGCTTCATTCCTACTCATTGTTCTCTAAGGACCTTTTGTAAGGGAAGAGACATTTGAAAGAGAGAGTTTGTGGTCTTTTGACTACTCAGAAATTGCTTGTAATCGAGATTGTGGAGTTGGGTACTCCGGTATAATTGTGATTTCTTTGTGATAGTGGAAGTAGCTAGAATCCTTCTGGGGAAGGCGGGGAGTAGAGCTGGGTGCTCGAACCTCGATAACATATCCTTGTGTTTGCGATTGGTTTACATTCTTGCACTTATTACTTGCTTATCATCATCATTGCTATATTTACTTGCTTTCATTCATCTTGTGAATCTTGTGTGGTGATTATTACATCTTAATTTTTAATTTGTCCATTGATTAGCATTATCACCTATTCACCCCCCTCTAGGTGATTTTCACTAAATACATGAATAGGTTATCAAACTAAGTTTGTGTAAATAGTTGAAGCATAGATGTATGTAGAACAAATATAATATACATTAAACCATGTAAACTTGTCGATTCTATCTATTCATGAAAACTAAGATCGGTTAAACCAAAAACCGAAAATCAATAAACATGAAAACTAGAAACAAGTGTGTGTGTTGTGAACTTGAGTATATCACACTATCTAGTCTTTACAAATGGATCTAAAAACATAAACTAAACAAAGTACCGAGGTCTACTTGACGAACTCCGTCTTCAAGTCGACTCGATCCAAACGTGATCCACCGAGCTTGACTCCAACGAGTGCTAGATATGAACTTTGACGCTCGGGCTCTTGAATCACCATGTGAAAAGCTCCAAAATATCTTTGTTGAAGCTAATCACCTACTAATATATTGGTTAAGTATCTAAAACTAAACATCACAAGATTTTTAGTAAACATAACTACATGAGTTAATCATCATCAAAACTAGAGTGGAAGGCCTCTGGGCCAACAAGTCGTGCACATCTGATGTAAATGATGATACAGAATCTGATACTCTAATATGATAGGATAGGAATATGGTTTATAGGTTCTCTAGATCTAAATCGCAAATAATTTCATGTAGTGATTTACCTGTAGTCCTATTCACAGCTGTATTATATGCAAACTCTACAGTAGTTGGTTTAAGATCTCAAACCAACTAGCGTGTGTAACAAGTTTTCTAAACTCCTATTGACAACTTCAGTTTGACCATCAGTTTGGGAATGAAAAGCAGTAGAGAATTTTAATTTCGTGCTTAACATGTGCTAAAATATTTTACAAAAGTAACTCGTGAATTTCACATCTCTATCAGACACAATGATTTTAGGCGAATCATACAATTTGACAACACCGTTAAGAATATCTTAGCAACTCTAGAAGCATCAACAGTTCGAGAACAAAGAAGAAAATTGGTCATTTGGAGAAACGGTTCACAACAACTAAAAAAATCGTGTTTTCTTAAAGTTTTTGGTAAACCTAACACGAAAACTATACTCACATCTTGCCAAGGATAATTCGACACGGGCAGTGGAGTGTACAAATCAGTGTTTTGTTTTTATTGTTTAACTAGTTGACAAATATGACATCTGTTGGCCCAGAGGCCCATCACTCTAGTTTTGATGATGATTAACTCATATAGTTATAGTTTATTAATAATCTTGTATTTAAATAGTTTCAGTGATTGATCAAGATATAAGTAGGTGTTTAGCTTCAACAAAGGAGTTTTGGAGCGTACACGTGTTGATTCAAGAGCTCGCGCGTCAAGATCGCATCTAGCACTCGGTTGGAGTCAAGCTCGTTGGATCGTGTCGAATCGACTTGGAGAAGGAGTTCTACAAGAAGACCTCAGTTTGTTTAGTTTAGTATGTTTAGATCTTGTGTAAAGATTAGATAGTATTGATATGCTCAAGTTCACACACACATACAAGTTATTGGTTTTGGTTTTCAGTTTAACCGATTTTTAGATTTCATATCAAAAATATAGATGTATACTTGTTTGTATATTGGATTCTATCCATATATAATATGCTTCAAATTTATTTCAGTATCTTGTTTTTGTATCCATATGAGTTTTGGAGAAAACAATTTTTCATTTCAAAAATTCAAGTTTTGGAAAATACAGATTTTGTGTTTAAGGTAAATTTTAATATCACAAAAATAGTTCAAATAGTTTGTAATATGTGTTGATTTTTGATAACACATATTTGTATTTCAAAGATCTTATAAGGACTTATTTTTGTGAAATTTATATGATTTTATGGGATTTTATGGAAGTTAAAAAGACAAGTTTTCAATACCCTTAATCCCCAGCCAGATCCGCTGGCAGTCGACCGAGCCGGTCGACCAGACCAGTAGTCGGTCGACTGGAACGGTCGACTGATGTGCACGAGGAAAGAGATTTCTGAAGACAACCCTACACTAACATTAGATTCCCAGTTCCGATGAGTCTGAGGAACGAGATGATAAAAATTCTTCAGATTCTTATTCAAGTTGTGTGGATGGAGTGATATATCCCAACCCCTGCGTATCTGATCATAGTAGTTGGCAGGCTTCTCTTTCAGCATGAAAGGTTGCAAAGGGATGATCCGTCCCTTTCCCAAAAGTTTTCACCACAACGTAGGTCATATCCCATTTCCTTCATCATATGGTGTGCTAATCGTGCATAATGAAAGGATTGTGGGAGCTCTAAATCTTCGTCTGAGTCATTGGATGTAGCAATCTGAGGTTAGACTCTGTCAAATATAATTGGTGATTGGTCCTTCTTCGAAGATAAAACTATAAAGACAGATCCGTCTTTATCCTCTATGCACATGCATAACATTAACATTGGCTGAGGCATATATAAGGGACTTACACTAATAGGAAAATGTACATCATCAAAGTACATAGAATAATTGGAATTGCTATTTTCATTAAGGATCCATTCGCCATCATTTTTGAAAAATGATTAAAATACGTTGCAATTGATTCTACATCAAAAGTAGTTGTTGGCTCTTTTTCTGATTCTGAGTCCGCGTTGTTGCCACTGTCAATGTCATTTGGCAATGATTTTTTCACTACTTTACCATTCTCTTGATAGAATAGAGAATCAGTGAAGTAGTTTTTTCACTCTCTTGAATGGCTGCATTTTGGCAAATACCGTCCTAACCATCACCCTGTCATCCACATATTTGAAGAATTAATGGAGGATGGATGGCACAATCCAGTTGACGTGGATCCAAGGCCGTCCAAGTGAAAGATTATAAGACGTGTCAGCATCAATTTTGTAACACATCACTTCTAGTTTTAAGTCTCTAATTTAGCATCAAGGACGAATCTTGCGCAGGGGGTGACTACTCCCGGCGTTGAAGTCGTATATCGTCTTAGTCGTTGTTGACAGCCTACTTAGAGGGATGCCGAGAAAATAGAGGATTCTCTTGGGGATGATGCTTAAAGCAGACCCGGGCTACTTGGATCCTCTCAATGCATGTAGACCTAATGTATCCTGAATAATACAAAGATTGATCATGTCGATTGTCTTTGAGGAGCATGTCCTCAGGAGTGAAAGTGATACATGATACCTGCTGGTGTCCCAAATGACATTGGGGACATGGAGTCCCCTTGTCATCAGTAGAGACTGAAGGCACTTGTGTCAGAAAAGATTCTGAATCAGCAAGCGCTTTCCTAAGTGCCTCTCTCATTTCCTTCAAGAGGTGAAGTAGCTCGTGCAGAGTAATACGAGCTGGGATGTTGGCCTATTATGCCAATATGTCAAAGCAGAAAGGAGCATTAAGTCCTTGAGAAGGATTCTTTTCATGGCTTTATCAAACCGAACCTCATTTTGCTTCTCTTTGTCCAGTGGCAACGCAGGTAGTGAAACCTGGACAGGTGCAACATTTTCTGATGTTGCTGGCTGTTGTGTTTCGTCAGATGTCTGGTCGTACTGTCGCAAGTACTACTTGTCAAACCACGTGCCTACTGGTTGCGAAGTAGAAAGCTGTTCGCGAAGGCAAGCTCTCTTCTTCAAAGCTGCTGAGAGAACCTACCATTGCTATGACATTGTCTTGTGCAAGGGAGATGACATTACAAGATTTGCCTTTGAGCTTGGGCGGACTCGACTGCCATTGCTCGTCTTTGATAGTGTCCGAGTGTACCCACATGATCTCCTCAGATTTTATTGTCAATGGGGCGATGCCTTTAGCCTCTTGCTCCTTAGCCAGTAGATTGATGACTTCCAATCTTGCTTTAGGGATGGGGGTTAAACCATCCAGAATAGTCATCTTCGGGAAGGTCCCGAAATTGAGAGTCACTATGTTGGTAGTGACTTTCTTCTGTTCTGATTTTAACGTCAGAACACCGGCATCAATCAATGCTTGAATCTTATCTTTGAGGATGAAGCATTTGCTAATAGGATGGTGAACCATCCTGTGGAACAGATAGTAGTTGGAGTTATTTGTACATACAACTTCATCGGGGCATCGAACTTCTGGTAACTTGATCTTATTATCCTTGTTCAGTAAATGAAAGATTGTCACCACTTGCTCATTTTTGAAGGAGTATTGTTTTGACGGAAACTTGAACTCCAAGTTCTTGTTGGAGTTACTCATTTTCTTCTTCGGTGGAGCTTCCCCGAATACCTCAACAACCATCGTTTCTTTCCCTTTGGACTGGAAAGTTTGGGTTGTATCGCGCCCTTTGCTATTGATCCCCTGTTTGTTCTTGAGAATAGAAGGTTCAAACTTTTTAACCGATTTCTCAGCTATTTCAGCTTGCACATCAAGCCCTTTTCATGTATGGGCTTTGACAACTCCCATATGAACTTTCACTTTGTCGAGAAAGTTATGTCTGCTTGTCTGGAGTAACATGGGTAAAGGCATGCCAGCAGGGCACATGAGAGAAAAGTTGTGAAACCTCTCAATGTAGTCCCTTACGGATTCTCCTCCCTTCTGGATTGTCGAGAGGAGTTTGTTCATGGTCACCTTAGTGTCATCCTCATAAAATCGGGAGAGAAACTGAGTTTTCAAGTTAACCCAAGAATTAATGAAGCCACTTAGAAGGCTCTTAAACCAGTCAAAGGCTACCCCCTTGAGGGTGCCAATGAATAATCTGGCCATAATAGCATCGCTATCTATTATGTTACAATTTTGGGACCGAAAGTAATAGATATGCTGGTTTGGCGAGCTCTTGCCACTATGTATGTAACGTAGGTGGTTTGAATTTTGATGGGTACGGCACCGAGTCCCACTCCAGTGGGTAGAGACGAGTCATCCCTACCTTCTTCAATTCATCCTTTTGAGTTAGAGATGCTATTTAAACTTGAATGCCTTTTATTACTTCAACATTGAATAAAGATGAAAAAGACTCCTTTGCATTTTTATTCTCTACAGTCTTGTTTTCTTCTTCCCACTCATTATTGTCAGAATTCTCCTTGTTGTTCTGATCTATTATGAGCTAAGTCAACATGTGTTGGATGTTGTCTAAGGTTTCTTGTTGAACTCTAAAAGCCTGCTCTTGAGCCTCTATGCGGAGATGGAGATCATCATCGTTGTTGTTATCAGTCATATTGGCCGATATAAGCCCTGTTCGCACAAAGCTGATGATAGCGGAGGAGGCGTAGCCACTAGCTTCTGTTGGCTCAGAGGCCCTTCACTCTATTTTTGATGATGATTAACTCATGTAGTTATAGTTTACTAATAATCTTGTGATATTTAGTTTCAGATATTTGATCAAGTTATTAGTAGGTGATTAGCTTCAACAAAGAAGTTTTGGAGCTTTCACATGTTGATTCAGGAGCTCGAGTGTCAAGATCGCATCTAGTACTCGGTTGGAGTCAAGCTCAATGGATCATATTTGGATCGAGTCAACTTGGAGAAGGAGTTCTACAAGAAGACCTCGGTTTGTTTTAGTTTAATAGTTTAGATCTTGTGTAAAGATTAGATAGTGTTGATATGCTCAAGTTCACAGACACACACACACACACAAGTTTAAATGTTTGGTTTTTGGTTTCTCGGTTTAACCGATATTGGATTTCATGTCAAAAATAAAGATATAATTCTTTATATGTATATTGTGAAAAACACCTAGAGGGGGGTGAATAGGTGTTATTGCTAATCTAACAATCTTTTTAAAACTAAGTATGATGAATGATGCAACGATCTCTCAAAACAAGACTAAGAGCCGAATACCCCGTGAGAGGTTCTGAACTTCTTCCTCCCAATTCCCCTTGAATGGGTTAGAGGTGCGCAATGCAACCTTGTTGTATGAGAAATGATCGAACAAGAGATGAATAATATGCAATGATGAAGTGTACACAAGATAAATATCACAAGTATGACAAGTGTAACAACTAGAACCAATTTCACAAGGAAAAAAGTTAGAACTCAAGCAATTAAATGAAAGCAATAGAGAGCAAAGAAATTTAAAGCAAGAATGACACAAGGCAATCGCAAACACAAGAATTTGTTTCGAGGTTCGAGCCACCGCTCTACTCCCCGCCTTCACCTCCGTGAAGGGTTTCCACTATCCACCGAGGACGATTACAACGGTCTACCGAAGACCCGAGCACCGAGCTCCACCAAGTACAATAACCTCTACCGAAGAGGTGTCTCCACAAGAACAAGAAGAGGAACAAGAACAAGAGTGATCACAACAAGATCACCAAACTCTTTTACAACACTCTCACTCTTTTTACAACTTCACTATAGAATGAGTTAGGGATTTTTGGCTCTATGAAGTGTAGTGAGAAAAACTCAGTTGTAGAGATGATTTTTGCAAGGGAACACAACTGAAAACTAGCTCAAGAAAGAATTGGAAATGGAGAGCTTAAACACTTTTCTTTTCTCTTTTGAAAACTTTGAAAACTTGAGGATTTTTCTTGGTATTTAGTAAGAGAGTCTTCTCCTCTATTTATAGGGAGAAAAATAGGTTTAAAACAATTTATTTAGAGCTTATTTGCTCTGAAAAAGAACTGAAAAACCCTGTAAAAGTCTGCCAAAAAACAGATCAAAAAACAGATTTCAGAATTGCACAAAAGAGGAAAGAGCCGTTGGGCAGCAGCAGGCTTGGCAGTCGACCGGGCCGGTCGACCGCCAGCTCAGCTGGTCAAAGAGCCGTTGGCTCGGGTCTTCTGGCGGTCGACGGCCGGTCGACCCAGAAAACCCGAGAACAATCCTGCTCTCAGTCTTCCTCTAGCGGTCGACCGGACGGTCGACCCGAAAAACCCGAGAGCACTCCTGCTCTCAGACAATCGACCGCCCGGTCGACCGTAGGACGTGCACAGACATGCACGCCCAGGCATAGTGGCCGGTCGACCGGGCCAGTCGGCCGGTCAGCCTGAAACAGGAAAACAGTGTATTTTTTGACTTGAAAAATTTTGCAAAATAATTTTGACTTTAAGGAAACTTAAGTAATATGCTAGTAGGGGTATATAAACAAGATCTAAACATGGTATTTATTTTTGTAAAATATAGAGTCATGTAAATAATTTTTTAAGGCATGAAACCTAATTTAAAACATGAAAACTTAAATACAAAACACACAAAACCAAATTGTGTGTGTGTATCCTAGAGCCAATATCCAACACTCAAACTTTAACATTCTAATTCTTACATTGGTTCTAAAGACTTCAAGTTCTTCAAGAAGGGCTTTTCACCATATGATCTTCAACACTTGAGTCTTGAGCCCACTTTGAGTTGTCTTGAGTCCAAAACACTTTCTTTTAGGGTGTAAACCTTTTAGTAGAGTTAAAACCCTGAAACACACTTAAACAATAAGCAATATTAGTACAAATAACTAATATGTTTTGTAATCATCAAAACACACTAACATGGGTGATTGTAACCTTGGGCTAACAATCTCCCCCTTTTGATGATGACAAAACATATAGGTTATTTAAACAAAAATGAAAGAAGAGCTTAGAAAGCTCCCCCTCAAATAATGCTATGTATCAAAAAAAAATGTCAATGAAGAGCTAAATACATAAGGCATTGAAACACATAGTTTTGTCAAAAACTCAAATGCATATCAAAATCTCAAAGTTTTATCTAAAACTCAAATGCATATCAAAAACTCAAATGCAAAACACATAGTTTTATCTAAAACTCAAATGCATATCAAAAACTCAAAATTCAAATGCATATAAGTATACACAATAAACAACCAACATAATCAAACAAACTCATACTTTTCTCCCCCTTTTTGTCTACATCAAAAAGGGTTAAACAAACAAAATAGAAGAAATTTTTCTTTAAGAATCTATAATGCAAACATTCAACTCACCACAAATAAATGAAAATCTAGCATAATCTAGAGGTTTAGTAAAAATATCGGCAAGTTAAAAATCGATAGAAACATAATCAATATCAATATCACCTTTCTCATAATGATCTCTAAGAAAGTGATACCTAATGTCAATGTGTTTGGTTTTACTATGTTGATTTGCATTCTTTGTCATGTGAATAGTACTAGTATTATCACAAAATATTTTAACATGATCAAAGTGTAAATCATAGTCAAGGAGAGTATGTTTCATCCAAAGAACTTGTGCACAACAAGCTCCGGCTGCAACATACTCCGCCTCGACGGTTGAAAGGGCTACCGAATTTTGCTTTTTGGAAGACCAAGATACAAGACAATTACCTAGGAATTGACATGTTCCACTTGTGCTCTTCCTATCTACCCTACAACCGCATAGTCGGCATCCGAAAAACTCTTCATATCAAATAGTCCGGTTTTCGGATACCACAAACCCATTTCAATAGTGCCCTTAAGGTATTTAATTATGCGTTTTACCGCTACTAAATGAGACTCCTTAGGACATGATTGAAACGAGCACAAAGACAAATGAAAAACATGATATCCGGCCTACTAGCCGTCAAATACAATAAACTACCTATCATGCTACGATAAACTTTAATGTCTACACTTTTACCTTGTTCATCCTTATCAAGCTTGGTAGTTGTTGCCATGGGAGTTTTGCTCACTTTAGATCCTTCAAGCCCGAACCTTTTGATGAGTTCCTTTGTGTACTTGGCTTGATTGATGAAGATCCCATCCGTCCTTTGCTTGATTTGAGTCCAAGGAAATAGTTGAGCTCCCCCATCATAGACATTTCAAATTCATCCTTCATGCATGATTCAAAAGCTTGGCAAAGAGATTCATTAGTAGAACCAAAAATAATGTCATCAACAAATTTGCACAATAAGAATATCTTTTTCTACATGTTTTTGTAAACAAAGTTGTGTCAATTTTACCTTTCTTAAAACCATTTGAAATCAAAAATGAAGAAAGTCTTTCATACCAAGCCCTAGGGGCTTGTTTTAAACCATAAAGAGCTTTATCTAATTTAAATACAAAATCCGGATGTGTAGGATCAACAAACCCGGGGGGTTGTTCAACATACACCTCCTCTTCAATAAAACCATTTAGAAAAGCACTTTTAACATCCATTTGAAACAATTTAAAATCTTTATATGAGGCAAATGCTAGTGTCATCCGTATGGCTTCAAGCCGTGCTACGGGTGCAAAGGTTTCTTCAAAATCGATTCCTTCGATTTGAGTGTAACCTGGGCAACTAACCTAGCTTTATTCCTAATAACGTTACCCGATTCATCCAACTTGTTCTTAAAAACCACTTAGTACCAATTGTTGGTCTATCGTGGGGCCTAGGAACAAGGTGCCAAACTTGGTTGCGCTCAAATTGATTGAGCTCCTCTTGCATGGCTAGCAACCAATATGAATCGGCCTCGGCTTCGAGGACGTTTTTGGGTTCAACATGAGAAATAAATGCATAATGTCCACAATAATCATGAAGTTTAGAGCGAGTGGTTACCCCTTTTGATACTTCACCTATGACGAGGTCCTTGGGATGATAAGGATTGTATCTCCAACCCTTTGGAAGTTGTTGAGTAGGCTCCACTTCATTTGTTTGATTTTCATTTCCTTGAGCCTCTTCTACTTTAGCTTCACTTCCTTCATCATCCTTTGGCTTGTCTCCCATAGTAGTAGTATCCTCCAAGGTCACTTTCTCCAAGCCTTCATCCAAAGCATCTATTTCTACAACATTCTTAACAAACAAGTTAGATTCTTCAAATTAACATGTATAGATTCCTCAATAGTCAAAGATGATTTATTGAAGATTCTATAAGCCTTACTTGTATTAGAATACCCAACAAAAATTGCCTCATAAGCTTTAGCATCAAATTTTCCTAAATTATCTTTTGTATTTAAATAAAACATTTACATCCAAAAACCTTGAAATATGAAACATTTGGTTTTCTAGAAAAGTACATTTCAAAAGAAGTCTTTGAAGTATTTTTACACAAGAAAACACGATTTGATATATAGCATGATGTATTTACGGCCTCGGCCAACATAATGTGGTAGACCATATTCACTTAGCATTGTCCTAGCCATCTCTTGTAAAGTTCGATTTTTTCGTTCAACTACTCCATTTTGTTGTGGAGTTCTAGGACAAGAAAGTTCATGCTTAATTCCATGTTCTTCAGAAAAAGTGGTAAAGGGTAGGTTAATGAACTCACCTCCTCTATCACTTCTTATTCTTAAAATGAAGTCTCTTTTTCTTTTTCAACTCTTTTCTTAAAAGTTTGGAAATATGAAAATGCTTGATTTTTGTGTTCAAGAAAGAAAATCCAAGTAAACCGTGAAAAATCATCAACCAAACAAATGCAAATCTATTCCCACTTAGACTTTTGGTTTGTGTAGGGCCAAATAGATCCATATGGATTAACTCAAAGGACGTGATGTCATGATATCCTTAATTGACTTGAAAGAAGACTTAGTTTGTTTCCCAAATTGACATGCGTCACAAATTCGGTCCTTTTCAAAATTCAAGCAAGGAATACCTTTTACCATTTCTTTTGTGTTTAACCTAGATATGTGGTCAAATGAAATATGGCCTAATCTTCTATGCCACAACCAAGAGTCATCATCGAGGGCTTTTAAACAAGTAATATTACAAGACATATTAGACATATCTATCATATAAACATTACTTTCATGAAAACCGGAAAACACGCAAGTATTAGAAATTCTATCAATTACTTTACAAGCTATATGATCAAAACAACATCAAAACCTTATCACAAAGTTGACTAACACTCAAGAGGTTATGCTTGAGTCCATCAACTAAAACTACATTTTCAATTAAAGGGGATGTGCCGAGTTTTACATTACCAATACCGATGATTTTACCCTTGGCATCATCTCCGAAGGTGACGGTGCCACCTTCATGGTATCTTGATAGGGTTGCAAAGTTGTTGATGTCCCAAGTCATGTGCCTTGAGCAAACACTATCAAGATACCACAATCCTCTACGTCGTTGGGCTTTGGAAGGTACCTATATCATTTAACAAAATTGTTGACTTTGGTACCCAAACTTTCTTGGGTCCTTGAAAGTTAGTGTTTCGAACCCATACATTATGATAAGATGCACTTAGTCTATCATAGCAAAAATTGGCTAAGTGTCCTTTCCGCCCACAATGTGAACATGAGAACACTTCCATACATGAATGCATGATGTGTGTGTGAAGTGTGAGCATGCTTGGGGGTTTGCCACGATGTAAAGGTTGTGTGGTATGAACATGAGCATGAGCATGGTGAACATTTTTCTTAGGGGCTTGTTTCTTAGGAAACATGGCCTCTATCTTCTTCTTATCAAACTCACAATTTTTTAAAACAATCCCAATGAGTCTATTCTTTCTTTAAGCATGGTAATCTCATTAGAATCAATTTGTGGAGACTTGCCTTTACAAGAAATCTTATACTTGTCAAAATTTTTTGAGTGGAAACAAGAGTGGAAAGTAATTCATCCTTTTCTTTAGAAAGAGTAAAAACTTGATGATTAAGAGATTCATTTTCCTTTTTCATTTTTAAATACTTTTTCTTAAGAAAATCATAGTTATGTGATAATTCTACAAAAGCTTCTCCTAAGTCATCCATGAAAAGTTCATCATTAGGAGAAGTGGAAGGGGTTACCTTGCTTGTGCTTTCATTAGCCATGAAGCACATGTTGCGGTATCAATCTCCTCCTCGGATTCGCTCTCGGAATCCTATGTAGCTTTCATTGCCTTCTTCTTGTGAGGCTTCTTTGAGGTGGAGGGCTTCACTTTATCCGGACACTCCGTCACAATGTGTCCCGGCCTTTGACAATTGAAGCAAATAATCTTCCTTTCTTCTTTACCTCATTGACATCTCCTTCTTCCTTGAAATTTAGCCTTGTTGTACATCCTCCGGACATTCTTCACAAGAAGTGAGAGGCTCTTCGTCATCTTCTTCTTCTTCATCATCTTCGTCGGAGTGTGTGGATTGGCTTTTGAAGGCTATTGTCTTCTTCTTGGAAGGAGCCATGTCCTCCCTCACTTTCCTCTCCATCTCATGGGTTTTGAGGTTCCCAATGAGACCAATAGCTCCATCTCCTCTTGTCATTGAGTTCCTTCAAGGTTGTTGCTTTTACTTCCCATGAAGGAGGAAGAGCCCGGATGATCTTTCTTACTCTTTGATCGTTGTCGATAGCATCACCTAGAGAAGAAAGTCCATTAGTGATCTTTGTAAATCTTGTAACCATATCATCTATGGTTTCATTTTCTTGCATGCAAAAATTCTCATATTGGGACCGAAGAAGGTCAATCTTAGCCCTCTTCACTTGTGAGGTCCCTTCATGTGTAACTAGCAAATGTGTCCAAATTTTATATGCGGACTTGCAATGAATAACTCTAGCTATGTCATCATCATTAAGGGCTTGAAGTAGTGCATAGTGAGCCCTAGCATTGGCATTAAATTCTTTGGTCTCTATTTCGGTCCAAGTGGATTCATCACCGGGGGGTGCACTAAAGGGTTTGGTCACGGCCTTTGCAACTCGACTACCTAGAGATTGCAAGAAAACGGTCATCTTAACCTTCCATATGGGAAAGTTAAGTCCATCAAACTTAGGGGGTGTCTTAATACCATCGGCCATCTTTACTAAGTGAGAATGAATGAAATGATTAGCAATATTAGGATCTTTCTAGGGTTGTTAAGCCAAGAGCCTAGTAACCAAGCTCTGATACGAATCGAAAAACACCTAGAGGGGGGATGAATAGGTTTTATTGCTAATCTAACAATCTTTTTAAAACTAAGTATGATGAATGATGCAACGATCTCTCAAAACAAGACTAAGAGCCGAATACCCCGTGAGAGGTTCTGAACTCCTTCCTCCCAATTCCCCTTGAATGGGTTAGAGGTGCGCAATGCAACCTTGTTGTATGAGAAATGATCGAACAAGAGATGAATAATATGCAATGATGAAGTGCATACAAGATAAATATCACAAGTATGACAAGTGTAACAAACTAGAACCAATTTCACAAGGAAAAAAAAGTTAGAACTCAAGCAATTAAATGAAAGCAATAGAGAGTAAAGGAAATTTAAAGCAAGAATGACACAAGGCAATCGCAAACACAAGAATTTGTTTCGAGGTTCGAGCTACCGCTCTACTCCCGCCTTCACCTCCGTGAAGGGTTTCCACTATCCACCGAGGACGATTACAACGGTCTACCGAAGACCCGAGCACCGAGCTCCACCAAGTACAATAACCTCTACCGAAGAGGTGTCTCCACAAGAACAAGAAGAGGAACAAGAACAAGAGTGATCACAACAAGATCACCAAACTCTTTACAACACTCTCACTCTTTTTACAACTTCACTATAGAATGAGTTAGGGATTTTTGGCTCTATGAAGTGTAGTGAGAAAAACTCAATTGTAGAGATGATTTTTGCAAGGGAACACAACTGAAAACTAGCTCAAGAAAGAATTGAAAATGGAGAGCTTAAACACTTTTCTTTTCTCTTTTGAAAACTTTGAAAACTTGAGGATTTTTCTTGGATTAGTAAGAGAGTCTTCTCCTCTATTTATAGGGAGAAAAATAGGTTTAAAACAATTTATTTAGAGCTTATTTGCTCTGAAAAAGAACTGAAAAAACCTGTAAAAGTCTGCCAAAAAACAGATCAAAAAACAGATTTCAGAATTGCACAAAAAGGAAAGAGCCGTTGGGCAGCAGCAGGCTTGGCGGTCGACCGGGCCGGCGGTCGACCGCCAGCTCAGCTGGTCAAAGAGCCGTTGGCTCGGGTCTTCTGGCGGTCGACCGGCCGGTCGACCCAGAAAACCCGAGAACAATCCTGCTCTCAGTCTTCCTCTAGCGGTCGACGGACGGTCGACCCAGAAAACCCGAGAGCACTCCTGCTCTCAGACGGTCGACCGCCGATCGACGTAGGACGTGCACAGACATGCACGCCCAGGCATAGTGGCCGGTCGACCGGGGCCGGTCGGCCGGTCAGCCTGAAACAGGAAAACAGTGTATTTTTTGACTTGAAAAATTTTGCAAAATAATTTTTGATTTAAGGAAACTTAAGTAATATGCTAGTAGGGGTATATAAACAAGATCTAAACATGGTATTTATTTTTGTAAAATAAAGAGTCATGTAAATAATTTTTTAAGGCATGAAACCTAATTTAAAACATGAAAACTTAAATACAAAACACACAAAACCAAATTGTGTGTGTTTGTATCCTAGAGCCAATATCCAACACTCAAACTTTAACATTCTAATTCTTACATTGGTTCTAAAGACTTCAAGTTCTTCAAGAAGGGATTTTCACCATATGATCTTCAACACTTGAGTCTTGAGCCCACTTTGAGTTGTCTTGAGTCCAAAACACTTTCTTTTAGGGTGTAAACCTTTTAGTAGAGTTAGAACCCTGAAAAACACTTAAACAATAAGCAATATTAGTACAAATAACTAATATGTTTTGTAATCATCAAAAACACACTAAAACATGGGTGATTGTAACCTTGGGCTAACATATTGGATTCTATCAATACAATATGCTTCAAAGTTGTTTAAATATCATGTTTTTGTATTTACATGTGTTTTGTAAAAATCGGATTTTCATTTCAAAATTTGGTTTTTGGAAAGTACCGATTTTGGTTTAAAGCTAAATTTTCATATAACAAAAATGGTTTAAATAGTCTATAATATGTGTTGAATTTTTGTCACACATATTTGTATTTCAAAGATCTTATAAGAACTTATTTTGTGTAATTTATGGGATTTTATGGGATTTTATGGAAGTCAAAATACCTAAGTTTTTAATCCCTAAAAATAGTTTGACCTGCCTTCTGTCAGTCGACCGATCCAATCGACCGACGTGCACAGTCGTGCACGACTGTTTGACTGGAAGGCCGGTCGACCAGGTTGTTGGCCCAAGGTTACAATCACCCATGATTAGTGTATTCGATGATTACAAAACATATAGTTATTTGTACTAATAACATTGTGTTTTAAGTGTGTTTCAGATTTCTATTCATTCTAGAAGTCTTCTATCACAAATACAAGGGTTTGGACTCAAGTCAACTCCAATTGGGCTCAAGGAACAAGTGTTGAAGACTATATGAAGAAAGCCTATGAAGATCTTGAAGTCCTTAGAAACATTGTAAGAAATAGAATGTTAAAGTTTGAGTATATGAAATTTGGCTCTAGGATTTGCACACACTTGTTTCATATATTTCCTATGTTTTGAAAATGGTTATTTCTAAGTTTTATGCCTTAGTTTATATATACATGTACCAAAAGCTTTATATCTTGAAAATCTTGTATAAAACATGTGTATAAACTATTTTCTGCATAATACTTAGCTATATGTATTTTTAAAATATTTCTCAAAATTTTCTAACTCAAAACCAGCCAGTTTTCTGTTTCAGGCAACTCCGGCCGACCGGCCCGGTCGACCGGCGATGTGTCTGGACATGCACTGTTTGTGCATGTCTGTCGGTTGACCGGACCAGTCGATCGACGGAGAGCAAATTGCTCACAGGTTTTTTCGGTCGACCGGACCGGTCGACCAGAAGAAGGAAACTGTGTTTCCTCTTTTAGGACGGTCGACCGGACCGGTCGACCGAGAGCCAACGGCTCTTTGCAGCTGGCCTTGCGGTCGACCGGACCGGTCGACCGCCAAGCCTGCTGTAGCCTAACGGCTCTTTCCTCTTTGGGCTATTCTGAAAAACTGTTTTTTTTTCAGCTTTAACAGATTTTTGGAGAGTTGTTGGGGAGCTTTTGCAGGTCAAATTAGGTGTAAAGAAATTGTTTTTAACCTATTTTCTAACCCTATAAATAGAGGAGAAGTCTCTCTTGCATATCACCAAGAAAATCCTCAAGTTTGTGTTATTTTCAAAAGAGAAAAGAAAAGAGTTTAAAGCTTTCATTCCAATTCTTTTTGAGCTTGTTTTTCAGTTGTGTTTTGATTACTAATATCACTCTACAACTGAAGTTTTTCTCACCACACTTTATAGAGCCAAAAATCCAATACTCATTCTATAGTGAAGTTGTAATTGAAGTGAGAGTGTTTGTAAAAGAGTTTGAGAAAAAGTGTAGTGATCTTGTTGTGATCACTTTGTTCTTGTAATCCTTTCCTTGTGGAGCAACCTCTTCGGTAGAGGTCCTTTGTACTCGGTGGAGCTCGGTGCTCGGTCTTCGGTAGACCAAATTGTAAAGGCGTCCTCGGTGGATAGTGGAAACCCTTCACGGAGGTGAAGGCGGGGAGTAGAGCGGTGGCTCGAACCTCGAAACAAATCACTTTGTTTGCGATTGCCTTTGCGTCTAATTCTTACTTTACTTTTCAATAGCTCCTTATTGCTTTCTATTGCATACTTGTGATATTGTTTAAATCTCTTGTGCTACTATTTGCTTGCTTGTAATTCTTGCCATATATCATTGTGTTTGCATCATTCTTCATATCATCCATTTCATACTTGTGTGTGCCAATCCCGTACTCATCCAACAAGAGCTTCACATAGCGCCTCAACCCATATCAAGGGGAATCAAGAGGAGTTTAGTCCAGAGCCTCGCAAGAGGAATTCGGCTACACTTGTTGAATTGTACTAAGTTGAGCCTCACTTGTTTTAGGTTCCGCATTTAGAGAGTTAAATTTTTAAGATTAGCAATCACACCTATTCACCCCCCTCTAGGTGTTTTTCACAGGTCGGTCGACCACCAGAGAGCTTCTGCTCTCTGAAAATGGCCCCGGTCGACCGGCAAAGAGCTTTGCTCTCTGTTTCCAGGTCCCGGTCGACCGGTGGCTCAATGGTCATAAAAATGACCGTTGGCCGGTCGACCGCTCCGGCAACGGTCGACCAAAAGGGCAATTCTGCCCTTTCCTGTTGCCAACGAGCAGATTTATTTTGGTTATAAATACCCCACATTTGAGCTGATTTCTAGCAAGTTTTAGAGAGCAATTTTTTTTTACCTTACAAGTGTTTAATAGCAAGTTTTAAAAGAGTTTTGGGCTTAAAGATTTGATCTTTATTTGTTTTAGAAAGGTTTGGAAAATTCAAAGAAAAATAGAGTCTTTGGGAATTGGTTTTTGATCTTCATTTGTATAGTTATTCTAGAAGTTTTCTCAAGAGTTTTTCTTTGTGATTTTATTATCCAAACTCTTTGTTTTTCTCACTCTTGAGCTATCATATCTATCCTATCTATAGGATCTTGTTTTAGTGAAAAAAGTTATTTGTGGTCTTTGTGATCACCTAGATTGTAAACCTTCTTTGTATTGTTGTTATCCCTCTAGTGAGAGATGATTGTTATGGAGGTTGTGTTGGTATCCCTCTAAGTGTAGAGATGATTGAGGTTAGAGTTGGCTAAGTGCCTAGACCCTCTAGTGAGAGGTGGTTGTGGTTGTTTGGCTTTGTGCCTATCCCTCAATTGTGAGGTTGATCTTGTGTGGCTTAGTGCCTTGCCTCTTATGTAGAGGTTGTATTTATTTGAGAGAGGAGTTGTGTACTCCTAGTTGTATTTGCCCAAATCCTCAGCGGAGGTTCCCTGTGTGGGAAGTCCTGTGTGGACAAATAATGGAAATCCTTCTGTGTGAAGGCGGGGACGTAGAGATGGATGCTCGAACCTCGAAACATATCTTTGTGTTTGCGTTTGATCCACTATCTCAACTCTCTCTCTTATATTGTGTCTTGCATTGATTCATATTGTTCATATCATACTTATATACTTGGTATTGTTTGATTATGTGCCTCACTGTGGTAAACCAAGAGAGCTTCATATAGCACCTCAACTGTTATTTAGAGGAATTTAGAGGAGATAGTCTAGAGCCCTTCACCGGGATTCGACTACACTTTTTGGTTACTAAGTGTGTTATAATTTATTTTTAATTCGGCATTATTTGTCATAGATTAGCCATACACTTATTCAACCCCCCTCTAGGTGTACCTACAGCTTCTTCTTCATCATTAGACTATGGAAGAGGTGCCTCAATGGTATCGTGATATAACCTTGTCAAGGAAGAAGGCTAGTCATAGTTGTAGGGTATTGCTACCCTAAAGCGAGTACCTTTGAAGGCACCCTCTCGTTCCACCAGTACCTGACCAGTCTTGGGCTATAGTTAAAATTCAGAGAGCTGACTGAGAACCTTCCATCTCCTTCTCCGGGACCATAACAAATGCCTTCCTCAGCTTATCATATTAACAGAGGCAGCTGTAAGGTCTTTGTTATTTTCTTCTTTGAGACTGGGTCTCCTAGAAAATTGGATTGTTTTGCTGATTTGGAGGAGATGATGTGGGATTGATCCCAAACTATAATGGACAGAATGACTGTTACTAGTTGACATCCTGCTTATCCTGTTGGCCCAAGAGGTTACACTCTCCAATTGTTTTGTGTTTGATGATGACAAACCAAATTAGTGCTATTTGGTACTAACAAGTTTGCTAAGATGAGTTTCAGGTCTTGTACCATGTTTAGAGACCATTCGCTTAGCTATTGTAAGAACTTCTAAGTTCCACAAAGTAAGGAAGGCAATTTGCTCATCAAGGAAGGATCATAGAAGAGAAGGCACTAGCAAGGCATTGGATGGCTCAAAGACTTGAAGATAGCACAAGAAGTCTTCATGTAATTTGTTTTTCAGTTTATAGTATGTTAAAGAATAGTGGATAGGTTTGAAGCTCTATCACACACGTTTTTGCGCACATGCTCATTCCAAAATAATTTCTTATAAATTATACAAAAATATTTTGCATACAAGATTTTGCCTACAGATATATATTTATGTTTATACTAATCCCTGTTCAAAAGTATTTTTGTTAAAATCAAAATCCTCTTTGTTTTCTTTTTAAAATTGACTTTTTGACCTGATCCGGTCGACCGGGCCGGTCGACCGAGTCTGTGTCAGTCTGGTCCGGTCGACCGGACCAGTCGACCGAGGTCCTGGCAGAATGCACGTATCCGTGTGCATGTCTGTCGGTCGACCGGGGCAGTCGACCGATATTTATTTTTGAGTCACATTTGTATCAGTCGACCGGGTCGGTCGACCGATAGCCTGTAACGGTCGGAATTTTGTACTACCGGTCGACCGGCCCGGTCGACCGATGTAGCCGTTGAACAGTAACGGGCAGATTTTTTAAGAGCTGTTTATTTTTGTCTTTTGTGTTTAAAAATTCGTTTAAGGATATATTTTGATCTAATTACCTCCTAAACATCAGTAAATATGTTTTATCCCTAAACCCTAGCCCTCTCCTATAAATAGGGGTGTTGGGGAGAGATTGGTTACAACAACAATTATTGCTAAAAATTTCAAAAGTTTAAGGCTTTCAAAGTTCTTGGTTTTTGAGCTAAATTCTCTCAATTTCTGAAGGGTTTTAAAAGTTTTTCTCTGATTTCAATTTCTTTTCCTTACACACAAAAGAGCTTCATTCCTACTCAATATTCTCTAAGGACCTTTGTAAGGGAAGAGATATTTGAAAGAGAGAGTTTGTGGTCTTTTGACTACAAGAAATTATTTGTACTGAGATTGTGGAGTTGGGTACTCCATTGTAATTGTTCTTTGTGATAGTGGAAGTAGCTAGAATCCTTCTGGGGAAGGCGGGGAGTAGAGCTGGGTGCTCGAACCTCGATAACATATCCTTGTGTTTGCGATTGGTTTTCATTCTTGCAATTCTTACTCTACTTTGATTGCACTTATTACTTGCTCATCATATTCATTGCCATACTTACTTGCTAGCATTCATCTTGTGACTCTTGCTTGGTGATAGTTGTAGCTTTAATTTTTAATTTGCCCTTGATTAGCATTGTCACCTATTCACCCCCCCTCTAGGTGACTTTTCAATTGGTATCAGAGCTTGGACTCTAGGTTTGGCTTAACATCCATAGAGAGATCCTTAAAATATTGCTAATCAACATTTTCATTTCATTCATTCTTCACTAGTAAACATGGCCGACAACATTAAATCCCCACCTAAATTTGATGGCCTAAATTCCCAATTTGGAAGGTTAGGATGACTATATTTTTGCAATCCTTGGGTAGCTTAGTGGCCAAGTCTTTGACTAAACCCTTTGTAGCACCCGATGGTGATGAGAGCACTTGGACCGACCTTGACTTTAAATTATATGAGGCTAACTCCAAAGCCCAAAATTCCCTATTAACCGCCTTAAATGAGGATGACCTTACACGGGTAATTCATTGCCAATCCGCCTATGAGATTTGGCAACACTTATTGGTCACACATGGGGACTTCACAAGTCAAGAGAGCTAAGATAGATCTCTTGAGGTCTCAATATGAATCATTTAAAATGCTTGATGATGAATCCATTGACTGTATGATTACTCGTTTCACTAAAATTACAAATGGTCTTTCCTCATTAGGTGACGTCATCTCCAACGATCAAAAGGTGCGCAAAGTGATACGGGCTCTTCTCCATCTTGGGAGATCAAGGCCACCACCTTAAAGGAATTAAATGACAAGGACGAGATGGACATCATTAGTCTCATTGGGAACCTAAAGACCCATGAGATGGAGAAGAAAGCAAGAGATGAGGCTACTACTTCAAAGAAGAAATCCATAGCCTTCAAGACTTCATCCACCAATGATGACGATGAAGATGACGAAGAAGAAGATGAGGAGCTAACTCTACTTGTGCGGAATGTCAAGAGGTTGTACCGAAAGAACAAGTTCAACTTCCGGAGAAATTTGAAGGCAAAGAGGAGCGGAAGATCATATGCTACAATTGCCGCAAACCCGGACATATCATGGCGGATTGTCCGGAGTTCAAGAAGAAAATGACTTCCTCCTTCAAGCCAAAGAAGCCGGAGGAAAAGAAAGCCTACAAAGCAACATGAGATTCGGAAAGCGAGTCCGAGAGGAGGTGGTGGATCAAGCTAACATGTGTTTCATGGCAAACACACCCAAGGTAACCTCTCAATCCTTTGATGATGAAGATGATGATGTAAGTAAGGAAGTTCTAGTTCATGCTTTTGTAGAACTTTCCGAAACTTATGATAACAAGAAAATAGAATGCTTCAAATTACAAAAAGAAGTTGCTTTTCTTAAAATCAACTTGCTTTGGTTTCAAAAGAAAAAGATGATCTTTCTTCCAATCTTGTTTCTATTCAAAATGAATTTGACGCTTATAAGATTTCTTGTAAGGGTAAAACCCCTATTGTTGATAATAAAGAAATTTCTTCCTTAAAAACCAAAATGGTTGATTTTGAAAAGGTTTTGAAAGATTGTGCTTTTAACACCAAGAAGCTTGAAGAAAAGTTTTCCAAAAAGCACACTTTTCATGTTAAAGATTCTCATGCTAAAATTCACATGCTCACACTTCAAATAATACTTCTCATGCTAAAACTTTCATGCTCACAATGCCCATGCTCACAAATCACACACTCACTATGCTTTTAAATATGGTAGAGTGTATAGATGTACTTATTGTGGCAAAATGGACATTTAGCTAAATTTTGTTATGATAAATTGCATAGTTCAAATAATCTTATTGGGTTATGGCTCTAACCCTCATGGACCCAAGAAAATGTGGGTACCAAAATCAAGTCCTAAAATGTTTGATGTAGGTACACACCAAGGCTCCAAGACGTAGGGAGCGGTGGTACCTTGATAGTGGTTGTTCGAGACACATGACGTGGGATATCAACAACTTCACAACCCTATCAAGGTACATGGAAGGTGGCACCGTCACCTTCGGGGATGACTCCAAAGGAACTATCATCGGTATAGGTAACATTCAAATTGGTGCATCTCCTATTATTGAGAATGTTATTTTAGTTGATGGTTTGAAACATAATTTGCTTAGCATTAGTCAACTTTGTGATCGTGGACTTAAAGTTGTATTTGATGATACTTCTTGCAAGATTTTGATGTTAAATCCGATATTTGTATTCTCACCGGTTTTCGTGATAATAATGTTTATATTATTGACATGCTTAATTTAGATTGTTCTACTAAATGCTTGAATGCTTTTGATGAAAATTCTTGGCTTTGGCATAGAAGATTAGGACATGCATCTTTTGACCATATCTCTAGAATTAATTCAAAGGAATTGGTGAAGGGTATACCTTGCTTGAATTTTGAGAAAGACCGCATTTGTAGTGCGTGCCAACTTGGGAAACAAACCAAGTCTTCCTTTAAACCAATCAAGGATATCATGTCAACTAGGCCTTTAGAATTAATTCATATGGATCTTTTTGGACCAACTAAAACTAATAGTTTAAATGGAAGTAGATTTGCATTTGTTTTGGTTGATGATTTCTCCCGTTTTACTTGGGTTTTTTTTGCAAAATAAAGATCAAACTTTTTCTCATTTTAAGATTTTTCGAAAAAGAGTTGAAAAAGAAAAGGGTTTCCGATTTTGAGAATAAGGAGTGATAGAGGTGGTGAGTTTATTAACCAACTCTCATGACTTATTGTGATGAAAAGGGAATTAAGCATGAAACGTCTTGTCCTAGAACTCCACAACAAAATGGAGTGTAGAAAGGAAAAATAAAAACACTTCAAGAGATGGCTAGGATAATGATAAGTGAGTATAACCTCCCTCAATATTTATGGGCCGAGGCCGTAAACACCGCATGCTATATATCGAATCGTATTTATTTATGCAAAAATTCTTTAAAAACTTCTTTTGAAATGTATCATTCTAGAAAACCTAATGTTGCATATTTTAAAGTTTTTGGATGCAAGTGTTTTGTTTGAATACTAAGGATAATTTGGGTAAATTTGATGCTAAGGCTTATGAGGCTATCTTTGTTGGATATTCCTCTACTAGCAAAGCATATAGAGTTTTCATTAGATCTTCTCAAACCATTGAAGAATCCATGCATGTTAAGTTTGAAGAATCTAATGTGTTTGTTGAGAATGTTGTAGAGTTTGAACCATTAGGTGAAGACATGGAGAGACTATCCTTGAAGGACTCACCCGCTCAAGAAGAAAAGCTAGATCCTATTGGTGAAGTTCAAGAGGATAAGGAGGAAAGCACTCAACCGCTTCCTAAAGCTTGGAGATACGCTACAAATCATCCTAAGGAGCTCATCTTGGGTGATGCATCTAAAGAGTCACAACGAGCTCCAAACTCCATGACCTATGTGGTAACTTTGCTTTCATTTCTCATTTTGAACCCAAAGGCATTCTCGAAGCCGAGACGGACCCATATTGTGTTGCTTGCCATGCAAGAGGAACTCAATCAATTTGAGCGCAACCAAGTTTGGCACCTTGTTCCTAAGCCCCACGATAGACCAATAATTGTACTAAGTGGATCTTTAGAAACAAGATGGATGAGTCCGGAAATGTCATTAGGAATAAAGCTAGGTTAGTGGCCAAGGTTACACTCAAGTTGAGGGAATTGACTTTGAGGAGACCTTTGCACCCGTAGCACGGCTTGAAGCCATACAGATGACGCTAGCTTTTGCATGTTTTAAAAATTTTAAACTTTTTCAAATGGATGTGAAAAGTGCATTTTAAATGGTTTTATTAATGAAGAAGTTTATGTTGCTCAACCTCCCGGTTTTGTTGATCATGTTCATCCCGATTTTGTTTTTAAACTTGATAAAGCTTTGTATGGATTGAAACAAGCTCCAAGAGCTTGGTATGAAAGGCTTTCTAGTTTTCTCATTTCAAATGATTTTATTAAAGGCAAAGTAGACACAACTCTTTTACTAAGCATGTTGATAATGATATTTTAATTGTGCAAATTTATGTTGATGATATATATTTTTGGATCTACTAATGAGCTTTTATGCAAGGATTTTGAGAAGGTAATGCAACTAGAATTTGAAATGTCTTCCATGGGTGAGCTCAATTTCTTCTTGGACTCCAAATCAAGCAATTGCAAGACGGAACCTTCATAACCAAGCCAAGTACGCAAAGGAGCTAGTAAAGAAGTTTGGGCTTGAAGGATCAAAGGCTTGCAACACTCCAATGGCAACTACAACCAAGCTTGATAAGGACGAACAAGGTAAAAATGTTGATATTAAATTATATAGAAGCATGATAGGAAGTCTTTTATATTTGACGGCAAGTAGGCCGGATATCATGTTTAGTGTGTGTCTTTGTGCTAGATTTCAATCGTGTTCTAAAGAGTCTCATCTTATTGCGGTAAAACGCATTATTCGTTATATTAAGGGCACAATTGGAATGGGTCTTTGGTATCCAAAAACTATAGATTTTTCAATGACTAGTTATTCGGATGCCGATTATGCGGGTTGTAGAGTAGATAGAAAGAGTACTAGTGGGACATGTCAATTTCTTGGTAATTGTCTTGTTTCATGGTCCTCTAGGAAGCAAAATTCCGTAGCTCTCTCAACCGCCGAGGCGGAGTATGTTGCCGCGGGGGCTTGTTGTGCACAAGTCCTTTGGATGAAACATACTCTCCTTGATTTTGATTTGCACTTTGATCATATAAAAATATTTTGTGATAATACTAGTACTATACACATGACCAAAAATGCAAATCAACATAGTAAGACCAAGCACATTGAGATTAGATATCACTTTCTTAGAGATCATTTTGAGAAAGGTGATATAGATATTGATTATGTTTCCACGGATTTACAACTAGCCGATATTTTCACTAAACCTCTTGATTTTGCTAGATTTTCGTTTATTTGTGGAGAACTTAATGTTTGTATTATTGAATAGAATTTTTTTCATAACCTTTTTGATGTATGACAAAAAGGGGGAGAATAAGTTTACATGACAAAAATAAGTTCATTTGGTCTTGGTTCCATATGAATTTATATGTTTTGTTTTTATGAATTTTGTGTTTTAAATAAATTCTTGTGTTTTAGTTGTTTTTGGTATTTTTGGTATCAAGAGAAATTTTTTGTGTTTTATATATCTGTTTTAATTGGTTTCAATAATTGGTGCATCATTTCAATTATTGGTATCTAGAGCATATTCTTGTGTTTTATGTATAGCATAATTTGAGGGGGAGTTTTCTCCTACCCTATATTTTTGTTAATAGCCTATTTGTTTTGTCATCATCAAAAAGGGGGAGATTGTTGGCCCAAGAGGTTACACTCTCCAATTGTTTTGTGTTTTGATGATGACAAACCAAATTAGTGTTTGGTACTAACAAGTTTGCTAAGATGAGTTTCAGGTCTTGTACCATGTTTAGAGACCATTCGCTTAGCTATTGCAAGAACTTCTAAGTTTCACAAAGCAAGGAAGGCAATTTGCTCATCAAGGAAGGATCATAGAAGAGAAGGCACTAGCAAGGCATTGGATGGCTCAAAGACTTGAAGATAGCACGAGAAGTCTTCATGTAATTTGTTTTTCAGTTTATAGTATGTTAAAGAATAGTGGATAGGTTTGAAGCTCTATCACACACGTTTTTGCGCACATGCTATTCCAAATAATTTCTTATAAATTATACAAAAATATTTTGCATACAAGATTTTGCCTACAGATATATATTTATGTTTTATACTAATCCCTGTTCAAAAGTATTTTGTTAAAATCAAAATCCTCTTTGTTTTCTTTTTAAAATTGACTTTTTGACCTGATCCGGTCGACCGGGCCGGTCGACCGAGTCTGTGTCAGTCTGGTCCGGTCGACCGGACCAGTCGACCGAGGTCCTAGCAGAATGCGTACGTATGTCCGTGCTCGTTCGGTCGACCGGGGCAGTCGACCGATATTTATTTTGAGTCACAGTTTGTATCAGTCGACCGGGTCGGTCGACCGATAGCCTGTAACGGTCGGAATTTTGTACTACCGGTTGACCGGCCCGGTCGACCGATGTAGCCGTTGAACAGTAACGAGCAGATTTTTTAAGAGCTGTTTATTTTTGTCTTTTGTGTTTAAAAATTCGTTTAAGGATATATTTTGATCTAATTACCTCCTAAACATCAGTAAATATGTTTTATCCCTAAACCCTAGCCCTCTCCTATAAATAGGGGTGTTTGGGGAGAGATTGGTTACAACAACAATTATTGCTAAAAATTTCAAAAGTTTAAGGCTTTCAAAGTTCTTGGTTTTTGAGCTAAATTCTCTCAATTTCTGAAGGGTTTTCAAAAGTTTTTCTCTGATTTCAATTTCTTTTCCTTACACACAAAGAGCTTCATTCCTACTCAATATTCTCTAAGGACCTTTGTAAGGGAAGAGATATTTGAAAGAGAGAGTTGTGGTCTTTTGACTACCAAGGAAATTATTTGTACTGAGATTGTGGAGTTGGGTACTCCATTGTAATTGTTCTTTGTGATAGGAAGTAGCTAGAATCCTTCTGGGAAGGCGGGAGTAGAGCTGGGTGCTCGAACCTCGATAACATATCCTTGTGTTTGCGATTGGTTTTCATTCTTGCAATTCTTACTCTACTTTGATTGCACTTATCACTTGCTCATCATATTCATTGCCATACTTACTTGCTAGCATTCATCTTGTGACTCTTGCTTGGTGATAGTTGTAGCTTTAATTTTTATTTGCCCTTGATTAGCATTGTCACCTATTCACCCCCCCCCTCTAGGTGACTTTTCATATCCACACTAGGATGGCAAGATGTGAACTGGCTCATCAGAGCGGAATTTTTGCTTGTTGCTCAAATAATCCTGCAAGTCTATGCTAGCTGGACCCAACCGATCCAACAAGGAGACTCGAAGAGGCTGAAAGTTAGCCCTCTTTGGCTAAATAACTTTAGGCTTAGCTTTAGAGACTTTCCTTTTGGTTATAGGCGAAGTTATGATAGCTTCACCATAAGGCTAAGAGCACTTAGTGCTTTAGTTTTACCTGGAAGCGAGTCTAGCACTGCCCAGCATGCTCTTGTTGTGAGCAAAACTGTAATAGATTCGCTGCTAGCACCAAGTGATGCTTTAGCTTTAGCCTCGTGGGACAAGCGAGACTTAGTTTTATGAAGAGCTGAAATAGTCTCGCAGCCAGAGTTTAAGTTAGCTTCGCTAGAAGCTAAAACAAGAGAATTATCTCTAACCTCGCATGAGGCTGAATTAGATTTTTTAATAATCCAACTAGCCTTAGTAAATTCTGTCTAAGGCTCGCACGAAGCCTTTCTAGCTTCACATGAAGCATAGATGGGTTGGTGCGAAGCTATTTTAGTCTATGTTGAGACTGTGTAAGCTCGTTGGGAGTCTGTTTAACCTCTCAGGAGGCTGAGATAGGCTCGCATAGAGCCTTGTTCATCTTATTAGAGACTTGCTTTCAAGCATTAGCCAGAGGGGCTCTGACTAAAGAGATATTCCTGTGCTTGCCATATTTAGGGGACTTACACTACCTCCTAGAGAGAAACTACTTAAACTTTTCTTGGTCTAAGTGAATGACCAAAGTCTTAGCAATAGACCTGAGGGTTTGATCGTCGCATGCGACACCATTTTCACATTGATTAAGAAAATAGTCCCAGCAGAGTTGCCATCTTGTTTTCCATTGATTTGGAAAGGGAAAACTTACAAAGTTTCGAAGAAAATTACAAGTAATTTAAAAAGAAAATTACAAGTTTTTTCTTCTAGAGTTTCTGAGAAAGTGTGACGAAGGAGTCTGGTCAGCACGCGACCATTTTGTCCCTTAGACGATGCGAGTGATAGTCTTCGAGTGCTACTGTTTAGAAATTCCTTCTCGCCTGGTTCCATAAATTCTTTGAGAATGGAAGATTTAGGGTTCAGCACCCTGAGTTTTATCCTTAGAGGATTAGAGAATTAAATTTTTGAAACCTTGAAAGCTAGAGAATGAATCTCTTATTAGCCTAAGCTTTTTTTAGCTAAAACTTTAGCCTTCAAAGCCCTGAGCTCATTCTCAGATTGAGCTATTTATATGCTCTACAGGGTGTAACTGCTCCCTAAAAATTAGCAAAT